>PVIY010051059.1:0-15878 GCA_004026745.1 Myrmecophaga tridactyla
TTGTCCACACTGCTTGTGAGAATATCAAGAATTCAACTTGGGGAAGTTGAGTTTTCCCCCGTTCTCACCATTCCCCGAAGGGGACTTTGCAAATACTTTTCCACTCACTGATCAAATCACTCTGGGATTCATCAGGGCATCACCTGGACAAACCAACAAAATCTCATGTCCTATACAAAGTTCCATGTACTTAAGGTGTCCAATCAACTATCTACATAAGTTATATTAGGAGATGCACTAGTCAAAGTATAGATTTGTACCAAATAAACATTTTTTGCTTTAGTCTCACACTCTCTAATTGTTTTGAACAAGGTTTATGTCACCAACTAGGGATTTACAGAGGGCAGGATTTATACTTCTCCTATGTCTCCCCAAATACTGATATGATGGGCATGGAACGAGATGCTCCACAAAACACCCATCTATGGGCAAAAGGCTGCTATTGTGCAAAACAGACAAACAACTGTCTCTGAGGAATTACCTCACACCAACAAATCACAGACATCCAGCATAGCAGAAAAAAGCATATTCTGAAGCAGGAAATGATCTATCATTAAAGGAAATCATCAGTTAAATCACCAAGTAAAAAACCCTCATTTAGTCTTGCTCTCATGAAACGTATTTCTGCAGCAGAGAAGCTAAGCCTATCTATAATTATGCCTAAGAATTTACTTTCAGAGGACTTCTTTTGTTATTCAGATGTGGCCCCTCTCTCCCAAGCCCAACTCTGCAAATAAAATCATTACCTTCCCCAAATGTTAAAATAAATTTAGTTTGAAATGCTAGTGATCAATGAAAGGGAGGGGTAAGGGGTATGGTATGTATAATTTTTTTTTCTGTGTTCTTTTTATTTCTTTTTCTGAATAGATGCATATGTCCCAAGAAATGATCATGATGATGAATATGCAACTATATGATGATATTGTGAATTACTGATTACATACGTAGAATGGAATGATCAAAAATTAAGAATGTTTGTGTTTGGTATTTTTTTGTATTTTAAAAAATAATTATAAAAAACTTAAAAAAAAAAATTACCTTCCCCCCTACGGGGACATGACTTCTTGGGCCATAAGTCTCCCTGGCATCATGGGACATGACTCCCAGGGACAAGCCTGGCCCTGGCACCTTGGGATGAACAATGCCTTCCTGACCAAAATGGGGAAAATAAATGTAACAAAATAAGGTATCAGTGGCTAAGAGAGTTCAAATAGAGTTGAGAGGCCAGTCTGGTCCTCTCTGGAGGCTCAGATACACAGTCTCAGCAGCACCCCAGTGCTGATCAGACCCAGGGATTCTGGCCCATGCTAACAAAGCACACAAGATGGTGCACTATGAAACCAGAGCAGCAAGGGATTAATTTACAATGAGAAAACCAACCATCAAGCAGGTTGGTTTATATTAAGCAGCACTGCACCTGGGAGAGCCAGATTAAATGCAGGTCCCTTGGAGTCAGAAAGAGGGAAATATACTGTATGAGACCTAGGAACAGTCTCTTCATTCGGACCTATCTGGGAGACCAGAGGTTTCCAGAGCATAGTCAAAGTCTATGAATTTCCTTTTCTGGGCTGCCACTGCTGACCAATGCCTCTTCTTGACTGCAGCATTCTTTCTGTAGATGCACGGGTCCCCTTGTTAGGAGTTTTGCAGGCCTGCAGAGCCATTCTCTCTTTAGACAGCTGCTCACAAGAATTATCTGCTCTGAATTATCACACATTGATCTCATAGTCTAGGTTTCAGACAGCAACCTTATTTTTGGGTTCCTTGGGTGGATAGGAGGGGATGGAGAAACTGTGCTGTTGTCCCAGGGGAATTTAGAAATGCTTCTTTATTAAGAGAAAACTTGAATTAAAAACCTGGCATGTCTAAAGAAAAAATAAACAGAAAGTTGATAATTGTTAAAGCTGGGTGATGGCACATGGGGGCTCACTGAACTATTTTCACTACTTTGTGGATATTTAAAAATTTATACAATAAAAAAAGCTAACAATCTTTTTATTTAGATTTGATTAGATTAAAAGGAAAAGACTTCTAAGCAGCAGATTAACTGGTTGAAGGTAGGTATGATTAAGACTAAATTTAACCATATCCTTACTCTGTATAAAGACAGACTCTTTTTCGGGTGTGTAGAAACTCTTTATTGAACAGAGAAAGGTCCCATTTTGTCAAAATGCCATTACTAACGAAATTGCTTTTACACATCTATGATGTAAACTTCTATACTCTAGACTGGAGAGAACTGAAGTCATGGAAAAGGATTTTGCTTTTGTTTGCTTGTTTGCTTTAGAGGAGACAACGTCCGTTCAGGAAACTTAGGACATACAGTCTTCACTTCCATGACAAATGATACCAACATATTTTTTTCTCTTTCATTATCCTCCAAACAGCTTTTGTAAAAAGCCAGGAACAGTTCTGGGTCAAGATGGCAGCTTAACAATGTGCGCATTTTTGTTCGATCTCCAGAACAACTACTAAATAACCAGAAACAGTACAGAACAGCTCCTGGGGCCACGTCAGTGACCGGACACACAGTGTACCCGAGTCTAGACCAGTTGGACCAGCTGCGAGCCCCCAGAGAACCTTGAGTTACCAAAGCTGTGGCAGCTGGCGCCCCTCCCCCACAGGCTGCTTCCCAGAGGAGAAAGGAAAGGAACTTTACCACCAGCAGGGACTGAGCACAAATAAACGCCAATTGTGGAATTAATTAACAAGTTCTGACTACTAAAAATAGGCTCCCAGCTTAGGTGAACCTGGTCAAAGCAGAGGTTGCTCATTTTTGCCCTGGCACCAAGGCGGCAGGGCTGACGGAAAAAAGGGGAAAACAAAAAAAGAAGGAAACAGAGGTTTTTGTGGCTGTGTTTCTACAAAGGCTTGACTGCCTTTGGATATACCGGCAGGACTTCTCAGGCTGCAACTGCCCCAGAGAGAGGCAGAAGTAAGCTCTTTTGGGGGCTTGTCTGGAGCCTGTGCCTTCCCCAGGGGAGGGGTGAAGCCCAAGTCAGGTGGAAGCCCTCCCTCAAGGAATTCAGACCCCAGGGCTTGGTAATTTGAAGCCATTAAAACCAGCCTACAACCTCTTCTCTGTCTCCACCACGCCCCCAGTAGGGAGAGTCCATCAAAGTTAAAGGTACCACATCATCTTACGGTGCTGGGACCTGCAGACAGACAAGCGCCACGTACTGGGCAGGATAAGAAAAACAGAGGCCAGAGACTTCACAGGAAAGTCTTTCAACCTGCTGGGTCTCACCCTCAGGGAAAACCGACACAGGTAACCCTTTCCTCCTGATAGGAGGCCAGTTTGGTCTGGGAAAATCCGGCTGGGGTCTATAATATCTAAGTAGACGCTCCTAAGGGTGGCGGGGAAAAGGCACCATACAAGCAGGGCAAGAAACAAGAAAACAAGAACTGAAAAATTCACCTCTGTTAAACAAAACTTAAGCTAGAGGTCCAGATAAAGCTGAACTGAAGGTCAAAGAACAGATAGACAACAAATTTATTCAGCAAGAAAACCCTAGGTAAAAGAAGTGAAAGCAATCTCCAGAATAAACTAGTTAAGATAATTAAATTCCTAGATGCCAACAAAAAATAACAAATCACACTAGGAAAACTGAAGATATGGCCCAGTCAAAGCAACAAACCAACAATTCAAATGACATACAGGAGCTGAAACAATTAATTCAGAATGTACAAACAGACATGGAAAACCTCATCAAAAACCAAATCAATGAACTGAGGGAGGATATAAAGAAGGCAAGGAATGAACAAAAAGAAGAAATTGAAAGTCTGAAAAAACAAATCACAGAACTTATGGGAATGAAAGGCAAGGTAGAAGAGATGAAAAAAACAATGGAAACCTACAATGGTAGATTTTGAGAGACAGAATTTAGGATTAGTGAACTGGAGGATGGAACATCTGAAATCCGTCAAGAAAAAGAAAATATAGGGGAAAAAATGGAAAAATATGAGCAGGGACTCAGGGAATTGAAAGACAATAGGAAGCGCACAAATATACGTGTTGTGGGTATCCCAGAAGGAGAAGAGAAGGGAAAAGGAGGAGAAAAACTAATGGAGAAAATTATCACTGAAAATTTCCCAACTTTTATGAAAGACTTAAAATTACACAGATCCAAGAAGTGCAGTGTACCCCAAAGAGAATAGATTCAAATAGACATACTCCAAGACATTTACTAATCAGAGTGTCAGAGGTCAAAGAGAAAGAGAGACTCTTGAAAGCAGCAAGAGAAAAGCAATCCATCACATACAAGGGAAGCCCAAAAGACTATGCGCAGATCTCTCAGAAGAAACCATGGAGGCAAGAAGACAGTGAGATGATATATTTAAACTATTAAAAAGAAAAACTGCCAACCAAGAATTCTATATCCAGCAAAATTGTCCTTCAAAAATGAGGGAGAAATTAAAACATTTTCAGACAAAAAAAATCACTGAGAGAATTTGTGACCAAGAGACCAGCTCTGCAAGAAATACTAAAGGGAGCACTAGAGACAGATACAAAGACAGAAAAGAGAGGTGTGGAGAAGAGGGTAGAAAGGAAGACTATGAGTAAAGGTAAAAAGAAGAAAAATTAGATATGACATATAAAATCCAGAAGGCTAAATAGAAGAAAGTACTACCCATGCAGTAATAACACTAAATGTTAATGGATTAAACTCTCCAATCAAAAGACATAGTCTGGCAGAATGGATTAAAAAACAGGACCCATCTATATGCTGTCTCTACTCAAAGGACATGAGGGCAAGGACACAAATGGACATTTACACACCAATGTTTATAGCAGCATTACTTACAATTACCAAGAGATGGAAGCAGCCAAAATGTCCATCAACAGACGGTTGGCTAAAAAAACTGTGGCATTTACATAAGATGGAATATTATGCAGCTGTAAGACAGAATAAAGTTATGAAGTATGTAACAACATGAATGGACCTTAAGGACATTATGCTGAGTGTGATTAGCCAGAAACAAAAGGACAAATACTGTATGGTCTCACTGATATGAACTGACATTAGTGAATAAACTTGGAATATTTCATTGGTAACAGAGAGCATCAGGAGATAGAAATAGGGTAAGATATTGGGTAATTGGAGCTGAAGGGATACAGATTATGCAACAGGATTGAATATAAAAACTCAGAAACAGACAGCACAATATTACCTAACTGTAATATAATTATGTGAAAACACTGAATGAAGCTGCATATGAGAATGATAGAGGGAGGAGGGCTGGGGCATAAATGAAACCACAAAGAAAGATACATGATAAAGATTGAGATGGTATAATCTAGGAATGCCTAGAGTGTATAATGATAGTGACTAAATGTACAAATTTTAAAAATGCTTTTGCATGAGGAAGAACAAAAGAATGTCATTACTGCAGTGTGCTAAAAATAGATGGTGATTAATATTTTAAAATTTCAACTAATGTGTGAGACTAAAGCAAAAAATGTTTATTTGGTACAAATCTATACTTTGACTAGTGCATCTCCTAATATAACTTATGTAGATAGTTGGTTGAACACCTTAAGTACATGGAACTTTGTACAGGACATAAGATTTTGTTGGTTTGTCCAGGTGATGCCCTGATGAATCCCAGAGTGATTTGATCAGTGAGTGGAAAAGTATTTGCAAAGTCCCCTTCGGGGAATGGTGAGAACGGGGGAAAACTCAACTTCCCCAAGTTGAATTCTTGATATTCTTGCAAGTAGTGTAGGCAACCAAAGCTATAGGCTGAGCCCCCAGTCTTGGGGGTTGTTCATATGAAACTTAACCAACAGGGGATAGGTCAAACCTACTTAAAATTAGGCCTAAGAGTCACCCCCAAGAGAAACTCTTTTGTTGCTCAGATGTGGCCTCTCTCTCCAGCCAATACAGCAAGCAAACTCATCACCCTCCCCCTGTCTACGTGGGACATGACTCCCAGGGGTGTGGATCTTCCTGCCAACGTGGGACAGAAATCCCAGAATGAGCTGAGATTCAGCATCAAGGGATTGAGAAAACCTTCTCGACCAAAAGGGGGAAGAGTGAAATGAGACAAAGTGTCAATGGCTGAGAGATTCCAGACAGAGTCGAGAGGTTATCCTGGAGGTTATTCTTACGCATTAAGTAGATATCACCTTGTTAACCAAGATGTAATGGAGAGGCTGGAGGGAACTGCCTGAAAATGTAGAGCTGTGTTCCAGTAGCCATGTTTCTTGATGATGATTGTATAATGATATAGCTTTCACAATGTGACTATGTGATTCTGAAAACCTTGTGTATGATGCTTCTTTTATCTACCTTGTAAACAGACTGAGTAGAACATATGGAATAAAAATATGGGGAACAAATGTTAAAAATAAATTTAGTTTGAAATGCTAGTGATCAGTGAAAGGGAGGGGTAAGGGGTATGGTATGTAAAATTTTTTTTTTCTGTTTTTGTTTTATTTTTCTGTTGTCTTTTTTTTTATTTTAATTGATACACTGGGAATGGCGGCTACATACCTGGCGGTGATCTGTTGTCTTTTTATGTCTTTTTCGGAATTGATGCAAATGTGTGGGAAATGATCAGGATGATGAATATGCAACTATGTGATGATACTGTGAATTGCTGAGTGTATGTGTTGGGAATGTTTGGGTTTCTTTCTTGTAATTTCTTTTTTTAATTCATAAAAAATTAAAAAAAAAAATAGCCAGGAACATGTCAGATGGCTTCCATAACTTGTCATCTTCCTTAAAAAAATTTCTTTTTGTATTGGGGGTCCAAGGGTACTTCAGTGGTAGAATTTCCACCTGCCATGCGAGACCCTGGTTTGATTCCCAGCACCTGAACTCCAAAAAAATTAAAAAATTAAAAGTACTGTACTTCGGTATGGTGTGTAAGGTTTTTTTTCTCTTTGTTTTATTTTTCTGTTGTCTTTTTATTTCTTTTTCTGAATTAATGCAAATGTTCTAAGAAATGATCATGATGATGAATATGCAACTATGTGATGATATTGTGAATTACTGATTATATATGTAGAATGGAATGATCACATATTAAGAATGTTTGTGTTTCTTTTCTGTAATTTTTTTTTAAAAATAAAAAAAAATTTTTAAAAAGTACTATACTTCAGAAGATCGATTAAAATCAAATTAACTGAATGCAGAGCATTATTTACTTCTTGGCACACTTGATTGCCTTCACTAAGCATTATGCCAGGCACATAAGGTGCATTATTTCTAATGTCACAATAAAACTGTGAATTACATAGTAACATTTCCCCTCTACAAAGGAGGACACTGAGTTGGGGCAGTTAAAGCTAAACAAGCAGCAGAACCAGGATGGGAACTCACACAGACAGAAAGAAAAAGCCACAATATTAACAGGAAGTGGGAAAAACAGAGTCAAAGTTGCCTAAAAGCCAAAATATTCCTCTAGGCTTCTAATACTATTCAAGGGCTCACCAAGGTCCCCCCTGTGCCGGGCTTCTGTTTTCAGTCACATTCAGTGACAGGGTGAGGGAGAGCACCATACGAAACAAACTGACCAAGGTTGAAGTGAATTTAGTTGGACGAATTTTCAGGAAGTTATTTCTTAAGAGCAATTATATTATTATTAAGAGATGACAAAATGATATATTGGTCTTGAGAAGCCTCAGGAAGCAAACATGAAAAATATGTCTCCAGCCCTATTTGTATACTCTCACAGAAGCCTTATTTGTATGCCAGTGGAAAATGAAATAGTCTGTTTTCAAAATGCAGAGTAAAGAAAAAAGGAAAAAGCTGAAGGGAACCAAATTGGGGGACACACTCTTCAGAATACCCAAGAATGGAACTCCTGCCTTTAGGAAACAATAACACTCTCTTGGAAGAGCAACACAAATGGTTAAAATCACATGTAACAGAAACATGAACCTCAGTTACAAAATCCTGGCAGGCATTTAAAAATCTGTTTTGTTTTTTTTTATTGAGAAATCTTCACACATATATATCCCAACAATATTGTATACTCAATGGCTCACAATATCATCATATAGCTGTGTATTCATCACCATCATAATTTTTAGAACATCTGTATCATTCCCGAAAAAGAAATAAAAAGAAAAAAACCTCATACATCCCTTACCCTTCCCTCTCACTGACCACCAGTATTTCAATCTACTCAATTTTTTACCCTTTCTCCCCCCCTATTTTTTTTTTAAATTTTTATCCTTATTTTTTTACTCATCTGTCCATACACTAGAAAAAAGAAGTATCAGACATAGGTTTTCACAAGCATATGTTCACACTGTAAAAGCTATATAGTTACACAGTCCTCTTCAAGCATCAAGGCTACTGGAACACAGTTCAACAGTTCTATGTACTTCCTTCTAGCCAATCCAATATACCAAAAACTAAAAAGGGGTATCTATATAATGCATAAGAATAACTTCCAGGATAACCTCTTGACTTTGAAATCTCTCAGTCATTGACACTTTATTCTGTCTCATTTCTCTCTTCCTCCTTTTGGTCAAGAGACGTTCTCAATCCCAAGAAGCCGGGTTCCAGCTCATCCCCAGGATTCAGGTCCCACCGTGCCAGGGAGATTTAAACCCCAGGGAGTCATTTCCCATGTAGGGGGAGGGCAGTGAGTTCACCTGCCGAGAGAGAGAGGCCTGGCAGCTTGAACAAAGTTGCAAGACAAACTGGTCTTTGTGGATGACGTCATGGAAAACAGGTTCCTCTGGTTCTGAAGTCACCAGAGCTTTAACAAAGACAACCAGCCAGTGGCTCCGACAGCTTCACTCTGTATGGAGTCAGCTTCTAATAAGGACACTATAGGAACTTCATGCTCCCAAGCACTATCAAGCTAATGTGATTTTACAGGCTTAAGAAGACAGTATCTAACCATACTTCAAAAAATACACAATTGCAGTTATGACTGCTTTGCAAAATAAACTTACTTTAATGGAATATTTCAAATAAAGTACTAAAAGTACAGCAAATACCACAGCACTGGTAAACCTACTAAGCTTTATCAAATTCTAACATTTTAAAAGACCAGAACAGTATTCATAGAGCTGAAACCCTTCATATACCCCTTGCCTAAATCCTACCTGCTGTTTCTCCCTACCACCTTGAATGTGGTGTTTTCTTTCTTTATCCTTGTCTTTATACCCATTAAGAATAAGTTTACTTCTAAACAAGTAAAAAGAACTTTCCTAGGATTCTAATCCTTGTTAAAAACACACTTCTTACTCCCATGGGTGCTATAAAGTGAAGAACTCTGACTTATTGCCTCACTAAATGCATAATGTAAAAATACTAACGAGCCTGAAGCATTAAATAGTCCTTCTCTTCCTCTTTCTCATCGGTTTTCTTTAGAGCAGGGGTCTGCAAACATCTTCTGTAACAGGTCATACAGTAAATACAGGCAATAAAGTAAATACAGTAAATACAGTATTTGTTTTGCATGATAGTGTGGGACCGGGCAAAGTAATCTTACCATCACTAGTAAAAACTTACCATCACTAGGTCGCATGTTCTACGACCTTTAGAAATTTTTGTCAAAATATTTAAAATTTTCGTTGTAAGTTATAAATGTCTAGAGAATTGGAAAAAATAGTAAAGCAATATTTATTTAGGACACCATAAATTAAGCTAGTAGAAACATTGAGAATTGAAATGTTTCACTTTGTAAAAAAAAAAAAAATTATTATGAGCAGTTTGAACACTACCTCTTCCCATCTTAGAACTTAAATATGCAAGGAGCATATTTTCTTTGCCTTCTCAAATTGTAATACTCCTTTCTAGGTTTGGATCAGCTTCCAACATTTTATCCTTTACTCTTTTAGTGTCACGAAACAGTTTTGAGAGTTACTTTACTGGGGAGGCTTTTGACAGTGTCATTTCCTCTGGGATATCATCCTTTTTCTCAAACAACCACTTTCCTCATTTATGTTGATGAGTTGGCCTTCAATGGCTGGTAGTGCCAACACTTCAGGTTTCTTCTTTAACTCCATTAATGCTCTACTGGAATTTCATTTCCAGTGTTACCACTTTTGTTCCTTTGCTGCACTTTCATCTTTGTTGGCCGATTTCCTCTCTCAATAATTCATTTTCGTAAAATGTCACATGGGCTTATCACTGGAAAACAAGGAAGCAATACAACTACACACTTTGCTGCCTGTATGAACAGAGCACGGTGGCCAATCACCATCGGTCTCTGAAATGAGTGTCGTGACAAGCGTGTGTCTGTATTTTACATAGTGATTTGCAGACTGAAGCATAGGCAACAGAAACTTGTATTTTACCCAATTACCAGTTAATATACTGTAGTAACTGGAAACCCTGTTTTAGGGGGACTGGAGTTATTTAACAAAACTATGATAACTAAAATTGTGCACGCTGAAGAATGTGCAAAGCAGGAATTGCATTTGTTTTCGTCTTTGTGAGTCCCACAGCTTCTGTTGCAACTACTCTGCCACTGTAATGTGAGAACAGCCACAGACAAAATGTAAATGGATAAGCAGAAAACTTTATTTATGGACACTAATTTAATTTCATAATTAAATTAATTTTCACAACACAAAATATTGATCTTTTGATTTTTTCCAATCATTAAAAAATGTCAAAACCATCTTACCTGCACAAGCTATACCAAAGCAGGAGATGCCATGGCTGCAGTTTGCCCACCCCTTCTTTAGAGAATGTTTACAAAAACACTGTTCAGATTTCCCACCACCAATCCCAGAACTCAGTGATCTTACACTGTGGTTAAACTCAGTCACACAGGGTCCCGGGGTTCGCATTCCTTGTAACAACACTGACCGTGCATTTCTCCAGGTTATCCTTTGCCAAAAACACTGTAATAAAAGCAACTACTTTTTCATTAGAGCCTCTTAGTATTCTAAGGGCAACAGCCCAAAAGAAACTATTTACAATAATAATCTTCAGACATTTGAAAATCATATTTTACACAGAAAAGGAGGATAGGCTACAGGCTACTCCTCAGGATAAAAAACCAAAGCAAGCTCTGAAGAGTCATTCAAGTCAAGCAACTGAAAGAACAAGGCATCTATCACCCCCTCCCCGAGGGGCTGGGTGGTCAGAGACCTATAGTAGTTGGATGCACCGTCAAGATGTATTTTTTGGGCTGATTAAATAGCTTTGGAGACACCCACATAAGGATATACTCAGGAGATGCTAGAAACAGGCAAAGGTGTATGTGCTGGTACAGAAAAATGTCTAAGATTTAAGAGGGTTTGAAAAAGCAAAAGAATGGTTTATGTATTATGACTTCTTTTTTAAACGTTTAATTTAGACACATGTATGAGTTGCTATCCTTAGAGAAAGGGATTAGAGGAGGGAGAGGGGGGCTCACATACAGTTTGTTCTTTTTCTTTCTGTATATTTTACGACAGTTGAGTATTCTAACCATGGGAATACATTACTTTGTTTTTAAAGGTCAACAGTGGATTATGGTCCTTTTTGTTTGCTTAAACTTTTCAGACACCTGAGAACTTTTTACAAACCTACAGCTTTAGGATAGGGGATGGCCACACCAGAAAGAACAACTGTGTGATTAGGGAGGTGGGGCTGTGAGCCACATCACATCAGCCCACCTCCCCCACCTCTGGGAATAGTGGGGATGGGGGCTGCAGATTGCATTCAATCACATAGAAAATGATTCCATCAATTGTGCCTACATAATAGAATCCCATATAAATGCAGGATACTCAAAGCTCCAGTTGTGGAGAGCTTCCACAATGGAGAAGAGACAACTCTGTGCCAGGAGGATAACATATTTTAACTCCATGTGGAGAGGACATGGAAATTTGCATTTGAGACCCTCCCAGACCTCGCCCTCCGCATGTCTTCTGACTTATTTGTTTCCTTTTACCGCAGTAGAACTATAATCCTAAGTATAGCACTTTCAGTGAGTACTGTAAGTTGTTCCAATGAATTAGTGAACCCAAAGGTGTGGTGGGAATCCCCAAGTTTGTAGTTAGTTGGTAAGACGTGTGAATGGCCTGGAACCCTGAGTATAGCTCTGAACCTATGGAGAGTAGCCTAATTCTAGGTAGAATAAAAATTAAATTGAATTAAGTATTTGCAGTTGGTGTCAGAAGCTGTACTGTGTGAATGGTAGATGTTTCAAATGCCTTTACAATATCATACATAAGTAGGGTGACTATATAACTTATCATCCAGACCAAGATACTTTTGAAAATAAAAGGGTGTACTGTTATTTATTAGATACCCTGGGACATTTAGCATAAACTATAACTGTCCAGGGTAAACTGGGCTGAATGAGCCTAAACAGAAAGCACTGGGGCAGGCCACGGTGGCTCAGCAGGTAAGAACGCTTGCCTGCTGTGCCCGAGGACCCAGGTTTGATTCCTGGTGCCTGCCCATGTTAAAAAAAAAAAAAAAAAAAAAAGCACTGCATAGGGCATGTGGTCCTTGCTCTCCAGTGGTTAAGACTCAGCTGGAGATGTAAGACCCCTTTGGATAGGAAAAGAATTATATTTGGCAGATTACAATCAAACCCTAAATTCAAAGGGTTTGTAAGCCACACAAGGTACAAAACAGGGACATAATCCCTGGCTGCCTCTTTCCAGCTGTGGCACCACAGGATAGGTTTCCTAACTGCCCCATGCTTATTTCCTCATAACATGGGGAAAATAATACATGCAATAAAAATTATAAAGTCCCTATTTGATTCAGCAAGCCCCATATTCTCTGATTTAGGGTAGCTGTTTAAAAAAAAATCAAGGTGATTTTGGGATGCTAGGAGATAAGGTGAAGCACTGATTGTGGCACTGTCACAGGTCTTCAGATTGGGGAAAAGGCTGGTAATTAGCCAAAAACTATACTTAGGACATTATAAATATAACTCAACCCAAGTTGAAGTGAAAGCCTTTCAGTGTAGGATTTATACTTGTTCTGGCTCTAGTTGGCATAAGAGTGTTTTCTTTGGCAAGTTTGTTAGCAAAAAAGCACCCTTTTAGATCCCCAGACTTAACGTTTTCTTTTGTGGAAATGCACCATTAGTCTTGAGCTTATACTGACAACTGTTTGTCTGGGAAGCAGAATTCACTCATTATAACTTGAATTCACTAGTAAGAAAACATGAAGACTCAGTCTGCCTTTTCTCTTCAGGGCCAATCAAGATAAATCTGGGGGGCTTGTACAGATTCATTTCTTAAAAGCAACTCGAATAATATATTAAGCAGATAATCAAAAAGTATTGCCCAAGTCCCTTGAGGGATGGGAGGAAAAATATGGAACTATTAAACTTTACTACCATGGAAATCCTGGATACTGTGTCAAACATTAAGGACACCCAAATCAATAAGCTGAGCCCTTGATCTTGAGGCTTGCTCTTGTGACACTTAGGTATGTAGCAGAGAAGCTTAGCCCACCTATAGGTATGCCCAAAAGTCACCTCTGGAGGACCTCTTTTGTTGCTCAGATGTGGCCTCTCTTTCTCTAAGCCCAACTCTGCAAGTGAAACCACTGCCCTCCCCATTACGTAGGACATGACATCCACGTGGTGAAAGTCTCTCTGGTGGCATGGGAGATGACTCCCAGGGATGAGCCTGGCCCTGGCACCATGGGATCAACAATGCCTCCTGCCCAAAAGGGGGAAAAGAACATCAACAAGTTCCATCCCCTATCTCACATTATCAACAGCCCCTTTCAACATGAAAAAGCTAGAATGGGCATAGCCCAAATACCCCTAAAGAGTGGAAGAATCATTATACTGATACTGCTTTTAGTCTCTAGTACTGTAGAGCAGCTAGTGCTAAAAACCTAAAATGGTGGAACTGTAACCCATACCAAACTCTGAAATCTGTTGTACAACTAACTGCTGTGATGTACTTTGAAATTTATTGCTTTTTTGTATATATGTTATTTTTCACAAAAAAAGAAAAAAAAAGAGGAGGAGTATAACAGAGAAGATAGGATTTAACAAACGAGTATGACTGCTGAAGTATTATATTGATATTTCTTTTGGTCTCCAGTGCCTTGGAGCAGCTAGAAGAAAAAAAACAAAAAATTGTGGAACTGTAACCCATATCAAAATTTAAAATATCTGTTCTGGCTTCTGGGTCAAGATGGCGGCTTAACAACGTGTGCGTTTTAGTTCGTCCTCCAGAACAACTACTAAATAACCAGCAACAGTACAGAACAGCTCCTGGGGCCACGTCAGTGACCAGACATACAGCGTACCCCAGTCTGGACCAGCTGGACTGGCTACGAGCACCCCCCAGAACCGTGAGTTCCTAAAGCTGTGGCGGCCAGCGCCCCTCCCCCACAGGCCACTTCCCAGAGGGGAAAAGAAAGGAGTTTACCAGCAGCAGGGACTGGGCACAATCAAACGCCAACTGTGGAACTAATTAACAAATTCTGACTGCTAAAAATAGGTCCCCAACTTAGGTGAACCTGATCAAAGCAGAGGTTGCTCATTTTTGCCCCGGTGCCAAGCGGGCAGGACTGACAGAAAAAGGGGGGGAAAAAAAAAGAAGGAAACAGAGGTTTTTGTGGCTGTGTATCTACAAAGGCTTGACTGCCTCTGGATACAGTGGCAGGACTTTTCAGGCTGCAACTGCCCCAGGCATAGGCAGAAGTGAGCTCTTTTGGGGGCTTGTCTGGAGCCTGTGCCTTCCCCAGGGGAGGGGTGAAGCCCAAGTCAGGTGGAAGCCCTCCCTCAAGGAATTCAGACCCCAGGGCTTGGTAATTTGAAGCCATTAAAACCAGCCTACAACCTCTTCTCTGTCTCCACCACGCCCCCAGTAGGGAGAGTCCACCAAAGTTAAAGGTACCACATCATCTTACGCTGCTGGGACCTGCAGACAGACAAGCGCCACATACTGGGCAGGATAAGAAAAACAGAGTCCAGAGACATCACAGGAAAGTCTTTCAACCTGCTGGGTCTCACCCTCAGGGAAAACCAACAAAGGTAACTCTTTCCTCCTGATAGGAGGCCAGTTTGGTCTGGGAAAATCTGGCTGGGGTCTATAAGATCTAAGTAGACCCTCCTAAGTGTGTGTGTGGGGGGAAGGCACCACACAAGCAGGGCAAGAAACAAGAAAACAAGAACTGAAAAATTCGCCTCTGTTAAACAAAACTTAAGCTAAAAGTCCAGATAAAGCTGAACGGAATGTCAAAGAACAGATAGACAATAAATTCATCCAGCAAGAAAACCCTAGATAAAAGAAGTGAAAGCAATCTCCAGAATAAACTAATTAAGGTAATTAAATGCCTAGACGCCAGCAAAAAATAACAATTCACTCTAGGAAAATTGAAGATATGGCCCAGTCAAAGCAACAAACCAACAATTCAAATGACATACAGGAGCTGAAACAATTAATTCAGAATGTATGAACAGACATGGAAAACCTCATCAAAAACCAAATCAATGAATTGAGGAAGGATATAAAGAAGGCAAGGAATGAACAAAAAGAAGAAACTGAAAGTCTGAAAAAACAAATCACAGAACTTACGGGAATGAAAGGCAAGGTAGAAGAGATGAAAAAAACAATGGAAACCTACAATGGTAGATTTTGAGAGACAGAACATAGGATTAGTGAACTGGAGGATGGAACATATGAAATCCAAAAAGAAACAGAAACTATAGGGAAAAGAATGGAAAAATATGAGCAGGGACTCAGGGAATTGAAAGACAATATGAAGCACACAAATATACGTGTTGTGGGTGTCCCAGAAGGAGAAGAGAAGGGAAAAGGAGGAGAAAAACTAATGGAGGAAATTATCACTGAAAATTTCCCAACTCTTATGAAAGACCTAAAATTACAGATCCAAGAAGTGCAGTGTACCCCAAAGAGAATAGATCCAAATAGACATACTCCAAGACATTTAATAATCAGAATGTCAGAGGTCAAAGAGAAAGAGAGG
>PVIY010051060.1:0-15878 GCA_004026745.1 Myrmecophaga tridactyla
ATTCCAGGGTGGCTGGCATTTAATATTCAAAATTAAAAAGTTGATATCTTGTAAATACAAAAAGAATAAAGCAGGACTTTTATTTCTTCCATATTGTGTGGACAGATTGCATACTCTTCCTTTATTCTGTGCATAAAAGCATTTATTTTTCCACTTGATTTGGGTCCTATTTGTCATAGATGATGTTAAACAATATCACAGTTCTTTGTATCTTGTCTATATCTGGAGGTGTATATTTTAAAGATACTATTAAACTGTGAGTTAGGAATTTAAATTCTGGTCCTGATTTTGCCAACAAAATCTAGCCTGACCTTGGATAAATCACCCAACCCCTGTAAGCTAAGTCTTCTCCCTTGAAAAAAAGAGGTTGTTGTACCATATGTGTCTTCCCAGCTTTAAGACAATATAGCCCTTTGGGCAGTCCACTTTTCATTGTAATATTTATTATATTTTTCTTGAAGCATTTCTAAAGAATTCCATCATGTCATTTGTTTTAGTCTGCCAAAGCTTCCAGAATGCAACACACCAGAGATGGATTGGCTTTTAATAAAAGGGGATTTATTTAGTTAAAAATGTATAGTTCTTCAGAGAAAAGGCAGCTAATTTTCATCTGAGGCTCTCTTTTGCATGGGAAGGCACAGGGCAATCTCTGCTTCTCTCCAGGCTTCTGGATTCTAAAGGCTTTTCCCAGGGTGATTCCTCCTTGCATCTCCAAAGGCCTGGGCTGAGTTGCGAGTACTGAGATGGTGAATGCTGAGCTGCTTTGGTGTGCTGTGTTGAGTTCTCTCATTTAAGCATCTAGCCAATTAAATCAAATCTCATTCATTGCAACAGGCACACCCCCCAGCTGACTGCAGATGTAATCAGTGACAGAGGTGATTCACATGCCTTTGGCTCATGCACACAACAACAGAACTAGGTACTTTCACCTGGCCAAGTTGTCACCTGACCCTAATTGCCACATCATCTATGAAATTATATTCAACAAAGTCCACAAATATTTACTGAGTTAGTTCAATATATCAAGCACATGGTCCACATTCCTCCTGATGAACTAAGTAACATGAATTCTTCCAGAGAAACTGAATACACACATAGACATGATTCATGAAGCATATAGAGGTATCTTTTGCTAATCCATTTAAAGCAGAAGATGGTTAATAATTAGATTAGAGGATAATGAGTTTGCTCTGTTCAGATGTCTCCAAGTGTATTGCTTAACTGGTTTCCAAGTGATAATAATTGATTCAATAGTTCTCAAACTTGAGCACATATCAACATTGCTTGTGGGGCTTTTTGAAACACCAAGAGCCTCTCAAAGAATTTCTGATTCAGTAGATTGGGTGAGGCTAGAGAATTAGCATTTCAAACTAGTCCTTAGGCGATGCTTATGTTGCTGGTACTGGTCTTGTAACCACAGTTTGATGGTTGATCTATAGTGTTATTGTTCTTAAATTTTGAGGTATTTCCCAAACTACATGGTAGGTTCTGCCTACATGGTATAAATATACAGTTTTGGAAGCTATCTACCAATGTCAGCAACACTATTGTGTTGCTCTTATCTTTGTATGACCATTTGGATTATATAATACTACTTCTTTTAGGCATTGGCTCCTACATACAGAATCTAGGTAAATTTCCAGATGCTTCCAAACATCTATGTATTTGGCACAAGATATCCTGATCTTTGTATTTCCCTTGTCATTCAGGTACTCATAGGCTTGTGATCTCCTGAAAAGACATGTCCCTTTTGTAAGGATTAGTGACACATAAACACCAATCCAAGCAAGAAGGGATATTAGATTTAATTTAGTGCAACCTTCAAAAATTGCCAGAAAAAAAAAATGAGGTCAAAGACCTGAAGAAAATTTACTAAAATCAGTGAAATTGTGAGTCCTTGCTTGAATGAAAGTTTAACTATTTTGATAGTCAGACTATTTCTCTTGCCACTACTCGGTGATGTTTCCCCAACTTATATTTTTCCCATATGATATATTTTCTCTGCTTTCCCCCAGTCCACTGGACAGTCCACAGCCACCATACAGAAACCAACTAGCTCATAATTCATGGCTGTGTTATAGATGGTTAAAGGTCTCTAAATCTGATTTAAACAAGATACAAGTGCGTGTATGTGTTCATAGCTATGTGTGACAGTGAACTTACATTCATATACATCTCCCTTCAATAAGTTTATCTGTCTCCAAATAACATCACATGTTTCACAATAAAATGCTCTTTATAATAATATACTATTTATATTATTGTACATTTATACATAGTTACCTCAATTTGATTACCCTCTGTGATAGATTACAAAAATACAACAAAGCCTTCCCTTCCCTATATTCTCTGCTGATGTGAGTTTTAACTTGCATTAGTGTTCTCTAGAGAGCGTTCTCTAGACAGTTGATATCTGCACCTAACTGTCATAGTCCATCCTTGTCAACTTGGCAGCTACATACATCACCTTAAGCTATACTTAATCTCTAAAAAGGACACAATGACAGACATATGTTTTGTCTAGCAGTAATCAACTGTCCTACATGCAACTGGAATTGCACTACGTCTCTCCAGTATACAGTGTAACTCCTTAGGAAACATTCATTCTTAAACTTCATATCCTATCACTTAAATATTATAACATGAACATTATAACTATGTCATATGATAAAAAGAAAACAAGATATTTTCTTTATGTAAAAATACAGGATGCACAGGTAGAATGCTCACCTTCTATGTGGGAGACCTGGGTTTGAGTCCTGGAGCATGCACCCAAATATAAATATATACAAACATGCTCATAACAAAACAAGGAGGAAGCATTCATACAATCACAGTCCTCATTTCTGTAACTGGTCACATGGTCATATTTCATAGTTACCACCACCTTCTTCCACTACCCATTCTGTCAGCAAGCATTTCAGCTGCCTGTGTTTCCTTGCCTGGGAGGTGACCCAAACCTTCATCTCTGAAATTTCTGGGCCATTAATAGTCCTGTCTGGATTGAATTGTTGCAGTTTTCCATTGACTTTAATCACAGGGCATGGTAGTACTAAGTGCCATCCTAGGAGATTTTTTGCATTCCAGGAAAACTCTTCTTTTGCCTCCATTATGTCATTGCAGTGTTATTTCCACTTAATAATTTGGATCAATCACCTCAGCCAGTACAGTAATCCCCTTCCTTGCCTGTTGATTCAGAGGCTTGAGAAGCCCAAAGTGACCAGGTGGGAGTCTTAACTTTCAGTTCAATGGAATTATTGTTGTTTTTCCTGGTAGGAGCATCCCTTCTTTTGGAACTAGGACCTATAGACCAGCAGAGCTTAAGGTTGCAGGATCAGGAAGTAAAAATTTTTCCAGTGGATCACTAGGGGTGATAGTGAGTGCTGCCACTCCCATTTCTACCACTTGATTCCTGGATCCATGAATCCTGGCTATGGGAGAAACAGCACCATAGAGTGGATGCTGATTCAGAGCATACATAGCCTCCAGAGAACATTGCTCCAACCCTGCAAGGTACTGCCACCTATTTGGTACTGTAATTGGGTCTTCAAAAGGCCATTCTACCATTCTATCAACCCAGTTGCCTCTGCATGATGGGGAACATGATAGGACCAGAAAATTCCATAAACATGTGCCCATTCACACACTTAATTCACTGTGAAGTGGGTTCTTTGATCAAAAGCAATGCCCTGTGGCATAACATAATGGCGGATAAGGCATTCTGTAAGTCCATAAATGGTTGCTTTGGTTGAAGCGCTGGAGCAAAGAAGGCAAATTCATATTTGGAGAATGTTGTCAATTCCAGTTAGAAGAAACCATTGCCCCTTGCATGATGGAAGTGGTCCAGTGTAATCAGCCTGCCATGAGGTAGCAGGTTAATCACCTTGGAGAATAGTGCATTACTGGGAACTGAGTGTGGGTCTCTGTTGCTGGCAGATTGGGAACTCAGCAGTGGCCATGGCCAGATCACCCTTGGTGAATGGAAGTTCATGTTGCTGAGCCAATGCATAACCCCCACCCCTTCTACAATACCCACTTGTTGATGATCCCATTGGGCCATGACAGGAGTGGCTGAGGAAAGAGAATGACTTGTATCCACAGAATGAGTCACCTTATCCACTTGATTATTAAAATTTTCCTCTGCTGAAGTCATTCTCTGGTGCACATTCACATGGTACACAAATATCTTCATGTTTTTAGCCAACTCAGAAAGCTCTATCCACATACTTCTTCCTTAGATCTCTTTTGCCTATTTTCTAATCACACTTTCTCCTAATCTCTGACTATTCAGCCAAACTATTAGCAACAACCCATGAGTCAGTATACAGACTTCTGGCCAGTTCTCCTTTCCAAGAAAAAAAGAACAAAAAGGTGCATTGGTCAAAGTTCCACTCACTGGGAGGATTTCCTTCACCACTGTCCTTCAGGGACATTCCAGTAAGGGATTACAGTGCTGCAGCTGTCCACTTTCATGTGGTACCTGCAAATCTTGGAGAGCCATCTGTGAACCAGATCTGAGATTTAACTTTCTCAGTCAGCTGCTTGTAAGGAACTCCCTAAGAGGTCATAGCTCTGGGCTGTGAAAGAGAAGATAATGTGGCAGGAGTGAGGGCTGCAGGCATTTGGGCCACTTTCTCATCCTCATGGAACCTGCTTGCACTTTCAGGTCCTGCTTGAGTCCTATCTCTCATATACTATTTTCATTTTATGATGGAATGTTGCTGTGCATACCCAGTTTTATTGCTTGGTGGTTCAGACAACACACAGCTCATGATAGGCAACTCACATTTCATGGTAACTTGGTGGCCCATGGTTAAGTGTTCAGTCTCTACCAAGACCCAGTAGCAGGCTAAAAGCTGTTTCTTTAAAAGGAGAGTAGTTATCTGCAGAGGATAGTAAAATACTCCAAAATCTTAAGAGCCTGCATTGTGATTCTCCTAGAGCAGTGTGCCAAAAGTTCCAGACTCTATTTGCCACTGACACTTCCAGGACCAATGGATCTGCTGGATCACATGGCCCAAGTGGCAGAGCAGCTTGTACAGCAGCCTGGACTTGTCAAAGAGCCTCCTCTTCTTTTGATTCCCATTCAAAACTAGAAGCTTTTTAGGTTATTCTGTAAATAAACTGGGATATTACACCCAAATGAGTAATATGGTGTCTCCAAATTCCAAAGGACCAACTAGGAATTCTGCCTATTTTTTTCATCACCGAAGGAGCCAGATGCCATAGCTTATCCTTCACCTTAGAAGGGATACCTCAACATTCCCTACACCACTGTACATCTAGAAATTTCACTGAGGTGGAGGGCCCCTATACTTTTGCTGGATTTATCTCCCACTCTGACACAAAAATACCTTACCAATAAGTCTAGAGTCATTGCTTCTTCTTGCTCATTAGGTCCAAGCAACATGATATTGTCGATATAATGAACAACTGTGATGTCTTGTTGGAGAGAGAAATGATCAAGTTCCCTGCAGGCAAGATTATAACATAGGGCGGAGACCTGGTATACCATTGAGGTAGGACAGTGAAGGTATAATGCTGGCCTTGCTAGCTGAATACAAACTTTCTGGTGGTATTACTAATAGCTATTGAGAAAAAAAAACATTTGCCAGATCAGTGGCTGCATACCAGGTACCTAGGGATATGTTGATTTACTCAAGCAATGATACCACATCTGAAACAATAGCTGCAATAGGACTTATCACTTGGTTGAGTTTACAGTAATCCACTGTCATCCTCCATGATCCATCTCTTTTCTGCACAGGCCAAATAGGAGAGTTGAATGGGGATATGGTGGGAATCCTGCAAGTCCTTAAGAGTGGCACTAATCTCTGCACTCCCTCCAGGAATCTGGTGTTGCTTTTGATTTATTATTTTGTTAGGAAGAGGCAGTTCTATTGCTTTCCACTTGGCCTTTCCTACCAAAATAGCCCTCACTCCATGAGTCAAGGAATCAATGTGGGGTTCTGCTAGTTGCTGAGTATGTCAATTCCAATGATACATTCCAGAACTTGGGAAATAACCACAGAATGGATCCAGGGACCCACTGGACCCACTGTGTGATGCAACTGTGCTAAAACTCCTTTCTTCACCTGAGCTCCATAAGCCCCTACTCTGATTGGTAGACCAGAGTGGCAATTAGTGTCACTTCTGAGCCAGTGTCTAGTAATCCACAAAATATCTGATCATTTCCTTTTCCCCAATGCACAGTAATCCTGGTAAAAGGCTGTAGATCTCCTTGGGGAATTCTGGGAAGAAGAATAACAGAGTAAATTTGTGGCAGTGTAACAGAGTCCTTCAACAAATGGATCTGGTTTTCACCTCATTCAAAGGGCTCTGGGTCTGTTAAACTGTATTAAGTCTGAGAATTGATTAAGGGGCCATAACTGTCTCTTTTTGTAATTCAGGTTAGACTTCTTTTCACTTAACCTAGAACTCTTCTGCTCATACAGCTCAAACAAGAATTTACTAGACTGCCCATCTGTTTTACTCCTAGATACCCCATGATCTACTAGCCACAGCCATAAGTCTGCAGCTCAGATTACTTTGACTGCTGCCTTGAGTCTGCTATCCATTATGGTGGCCACCCCCATCTTGTCTATGGCAATTTACTGCTGACGCATGGCTTCTACCAACTTGGGATCCAATCATCTCCATCGTGTTTAAGAATTCCAGCTCAGTGACAGCAGTACCCACAGTAATATCTGACCTACAGAGAAAGGCAATTACAGAGCTCTTCAGTGGTTATAGTGCTAGTCTGACAAATTTATTCCTCAAAGGCCTGGTAAAAGGTGTGTCTTCTGGACATTCCTGGGGTGAGTGAGCAGGTCTTTTATAACAAGTCCACTCTAACATTCCAGTCTTTCAAAGCCTTTGGATCTCCTTATCTACATTACACCAGGGCAGTTGTGGCATTTCAACCTCGGCTAAGGTCGGCCACCTTTGGATCCATGTTTCAGCCACCACCCAAATTGCTAATGCCCTTTCTAACTCCTCAACTTACAACATTGAATGCAGTAATTCTGTTTAGTGGGTCCATGTATGGTTTGAATCTGTTATGTACCCAAGAAAAGGCATGTCCTTTAATGCTCATTCAATATTGCTGGGTAGAACCTTTTTGATTGTTTCCATGTAGATATGATCCATGTGGTAACTTTTGATTAGACAGTTTCCATAAAGATGTGTCTCCACCCTTTCAAGGTGGTATTACTTATTGGAGCCCGTTAAGAGGGAACCATTTGGGGAAAACCTTTAGACCCACTAGAATTGAGAGAGTGACCAGAGCCTACAGAGCCTATGCAGCCAGAGAGCTTTGAAGATGGAGAAAGAAAATGTCCCTGAGAGAGCTTCATGAAACAGGAAGCTAGGAGAGAAAGCAGCAGACTTTGCCATGTGCCCTTCCAGCTGAGAGAAATCCCGAACTTCATTGGCTTTTCTTAAGTGAAGGTAACCTCTTGTTGGTGCCTTAATTTGGCCTTTTTCATGGCCTTAGAAATGTAAACTTGCAACTTAATAAATTCTCCTTTTTAAAAGCCATTCCATTTCTGGTATATCGCATTTTGGCAGCTTACAAATTATAACAGTCCATAATGTAAATTCATCCTGATCCAACTTTATATTCCTTCCACAATTTTCTCACACCCTCAATATCCATTCCCACACATATTCCCCTGATTTCTGCCTATATCAATTGTAAAACTCTTGCAATTCTTTTGGAGAATAGTGTGCCTCCTAATGGGTCACACTTTGTACCTCACCTTTCAGTGCCTGTTGGGACTTTAGCTATAGATCTTGAAGAAAAGAGGGGTGGGGGGTGGTTTCATGAAAAGAATTAGAAATGTCTTTCAAGCCAGTTATGCCAGGCATTCCATTTCAGTTTCATCTGGGGAAACAGGATTAATCACTTCAAACAGAGGAGTGAAGGCTGTTTCCCAAGGGGAGGTCATTACAGGGCTAACAGGAACTGAAGGGTTAATCTCTTTAAAGTGGAAGCTGAATGGTAGACTTCTCAGGATGGACCGGAGGCTAGGAAGCTGTTTCCTTAGAGCAGGCTGGAGGTTGCGTAGCTGTCTCCTCAGAGTATGCTGGAGATTGGGTGGTTTCCCTCAGGACAGACCATTAGCTACAGTTCTTTCTAGCAGGGACTCAGCAGAATCTAGGGTTTATGTGTCCCCACTGTCATCATTATCAACCCGTATGTCCCCATCCCAATCTTCAGGATCCCATTCTTTTCCAATCAAAGCCCTTACTTTAATAGCAGATGCCCTGCAAGGTTGAGAATTTAGTTTATGTTATAAATTTGATAGTTGCAGGATGAAACTCTGGGTTTGGTTTTCAGAGATCCCAAGTGTGTTATCATAGGAAATAAAATTTTCTTTCAAGGCAGACATAGAACTTTTACATCTTTCACTTGGCATTTAAATAGCAAATTTGAAGCCTAAAGTTCATCCCTTTTTCTCATAAATATAACCAGCATATCTAAGTACACCTAGCCAACATCATTATCCTCTTAATTCCACAAAACTCTGTTAAGGTGTCTAAAATATTGTCACCCAGAGCCTTGCCTCATATAAAAGTATGATTAGGAAAATCAAATGGTGATATTTTGCATGCCAGCTCATGCCATAGACTGTCAGTATCATCTTAATTATTGGAAATAGAATCATTAGTACCTTATTTAATTTAATTAGAGAAGAAAACCAATTGTAAAAACCCGTTTTTAAGATTTAGTTTCTCAAGAACCACTCCCAGTACCAAGCTGAATTAGTCAAGAATCTCTAGAGAAACAGAACCAACAGGAAATATCTGTAAATATGAGCTATATAAAATGATCTCACACAACCATGAAGATGCAAGAGTTCAAAATCCATAGGGTAGGCCATGAGGCTGGCAACTTTGATGAAGTTTCTCCACGAATTCCATAGGAGTGACTGGCTGGCTGAAAAAAGTAATGAAAATTCTCTCTTCTGCCTTAAAAGTCTTTGACTGATTGCGTTAAATCCAACTGATTGAATTCTCTCATTTGCAGAAGACACACCTTTATTTGATGTAGATGTTAGCCATAGAGGAAATCAACTAAATGATGATTTAATAAACCAGACCTCTGATTTGTCAACTAGCCATAAGATATTCTTGCAGTAAGGGTTAGGCCAGTGTTTGTCTGACCAACCAACTAGGCACCATCAGCTAGCCAAGTCGAAACCTGAACCCAACCATCACATAGTTCTTCCCATCAAGGGAGGATTTCCCACCTTTTGAATCAGGGCTGGCTTTGTGATTTTCTTTGGTCAAAAAATGTAGTTAAAGTGATGTTAGGGAAGTTCTGAGCCAGGATCTCAAAGATGTTGCATAGCTACCAAGTGGCTTCTGGAGGGCAATAGGTGAATGGAAGCACTATACCTAATCCTAGCCTGTCCCCCAGATAGTCTGGCAGCTAGTTCATATAGACACGTAGAGCAGCCTCACCAAGGCCAGTTAAAATAACCCAGCTGAACCCAATCCAAATTGCTAACTCTTGGAATCATGAGCTAAATAAATGGCTGTTGTTTTAGGCCACCAATTTGTGGGGTCATGTGTTAGGCAGCAATGGATAACTGATACATACATCTTCTGAACAAATTCATAATTTCCTCCAATATCGCTTCTCTTTGTTTAAGCAATTTGACTTACTGAGTTTTGACTGGGCACATGGTAGTGAGCTATAGACAATATTTCCCAACTACTCTTTTGGCTAGGTGTGCTCATGTAATATGGCTAAGGGGATGTTAGCAGAAGTGAGGTGAGAAATTTCCAGGTAAGATACTTTTAAAAAAGCTGCTTGCCCTCCACTTCAACTTCCAACCTGCTGGCTAGAGCACAGACATGAAAATAGTGATTTCTTTGATTATATGAATGAGGAAGTTACTCTAGGCACAGCCAGATAGAAGAAATCTGAAACATCTCAATGGCCTCATAGAGCAGAGCTACCCTCACTCTCTGTATTGCCACCAGCTTAGACTCTTATGTAAGAGAGAAACTTCTATCTTTTTCTATCTTTGCTAAAGAGAACTAATACACTTTCCTCACTGATAGGAAATTAACTGTATCCTAGGTTTAAAACTCATTTGTATAAAAGTATGTTTTTGAAAGTGATAAGAATGTTGAGATTTATTTTTGAGTTCTTTGTTCCCTATGCCCTCAGCAGAGAATTCCCTGAAAATAGTTTAATAGCCAAAATTGTCAATTACTATGCTCTAGGCACTGGGCTAAACATGAATATGCATTATCTCACTTAATTCTCACAACAAACTTATAATACTCTGATATATAAATTGATGCTTGTGTAAGATCAGTGACTAACCTGATGTCACGTGGTATTAAATGATGGCACAAGGATGTGAACTGAGATCTTTCAGGTTCTAAAACCAAAAGATACTTGGTGAGCAAGATACAAACTTTACAAAACTTTCTTTGTTACAGATATTTAAACCATGAAGTTCAAGAAAAACGTTCTTGTTTGGTTGATAGCTAAAGCAATTTTCTAAAAGAAAACAATTAAATTCACATTTTTGCACCTTTTATTTACATATTTATTTTAGAAAGCTTTCTTACCCTACATTTTTCCATATAATTGTCTTAATTCTCCATTTTCCCAATACTGTGCTTATCTAATATGATCTAATTTTCAGCAACAGTTATTTTCTACCATCTTAATGAGCAGTTGTGAAACATTTGAGCTTGACATTTTGTTCCAAAATTATAATAATAGTGAAAGTGAAAAAGCTGGATATATAATTATTGATATGGTTAATTCAATTACACAAGATAGACCTGTTATAACGACGAAGATTAAAATTGAGTAGTCATGGATCTTGGATAAATTGGGTACGCCATGATCAGGGCTTTCTAATCATATTGTACAGCAGTTGTGTGACTCTAATGCCACTGCATTTTGAGATGGAAGTAAAAATAATAGATTATATTTGTCTATTTGTATATGTGGAGATAAAGATATAGCTCTAGGTATAGAATATACCTAAACACATCCATACATCTACCCTGACCACAAAAATCTATTGTCTTTGCTTGTGAGCTATCACAAGGAACTGCACAATCTGGCACAATTAACTATTCTGTTCAAGGCTTTCCTATTATGGGAACAACAGGGTTGTGGCAGGTCAGGTTTCTGGAGCATTGTCAGAGCTAGAACAGAAGGCTTTAACAACACCTGCCGATGCTGTGAACAAAGGGGCATTGCATCTATATGATGGTTTTCATCACAGGGCATCGGTTAGCCTCAAAGGGGAATGTGGAGCTCCTATTCACAACCTAAGAGAATGCTCCTTTTTTCAAAGCTCAGCATGTGACTCACCTATATTCAATGTTATATGGACCACCCTCCTATTTCAATCCCAAAAGGGCCAGAAAAAATGGCTTCCTATGTTGCATCCCTAAACCCTCTATATCCATTGTAAGTGTGAGAGATAGTTCTACATAATCACATCTGGAAGGGATTATAGAATGTTCACTGTAACTGCGTACAAAAATTACTTTCATTTGAAAGTATATTAGACAGTTCTTAGTCGGTTAAGATAAGGACAAACAGCGATGTAAGCCAAATGGAGCTATTTAAAAGGAGCATGTAGCATCTTTGCTGGAGAAGCTATACTTTTAACAGGACAGTCCTCAGAAAATATAATCATAATTTTGACAAAATAGCCTCATTTTCTTTACAGGAATCTGGAAGACTGAATTATTAATTGATTTTTTTTTTTAAGATTTCTGAGCTCTCTAAGGGTCTTCCAGGCAGCTAGTGCTCCTGACTGTTTCTAATTCCTCATCATCATATCTATTTCACACACCTCAGAAATGTCTAAATGTATTCCATGTATTGTGGTAGTATTGTGTTAAACAGAACCTGACAGGAATATTTAAAATTGTTCAGAGCAGCTCAGTAGGAACTGGTGTGACTTGTGCCGGCAGTCTGCAGCGCAGAGTATGCATATTTTGACTTTTTATACTCAGATTGAAAATGAAGTTGAGGATTCAGGCATTGCAGGTGGACTCCTGTAGGTCTCTTCTGCTCATTTCAGTACAACAAACAAGCAAACAAGAGCCCAGCAATGAGAAGGAGAACACCGGGATCCACTGTTTGGCATTGCCTGGGCATAGACACAGCTGCCTAGGCTTTGTTTCACAGCACAGAGTAAATCTCAGGAAATTTCCTCATAAAAAGACAAAGAATGAGCACATGGGAGTGTTAAATAAGAGGAATAGAATCTGAAAGGTGTCAGTATAAGTGGTTTTGAACAAAAGAAAATTAAACAATGATCACCTTAAGAATCTGAATTAGCTCTTGTTTTTCTAATTGAGTAGATGGAAAAAGGAAAACAATAAAAAAATTAAAAAATACTGCTTTAAAGAAAAGATGAAGTTAAGAGGTTGTATTATTGGAAGAGATGAGAGTGAAAAGAGAAATTTTGATTAGGTGTTCATGGATCTGAAGTTACATCCAGAAAGTGCTCCCACTTTCAGTAAATGATGACATTTTTTCTTTCCTTTTATGAATAGTTCCCAGAAAATTAATTATTTAATGCATACATTTAATGCACATTTACTAAGTGTTTATTATGCACAAAGTGCTTTATCACCATCATATGTGTTATTAAGACCCCTCCCATAATTCATACAAAAGCTTAGAATTTGTGTAATGAGAGTTCTAGGCCTGATTCTATCAAGTTTTTATGGATTTCAAATAAATTACCTAATTTATCTCAATCCTGGTTTCCTAATGTTAGAAGAAAGGGATGAACAAAATTATTCTGTCTATCTTTTCCAGCTTTTGAGTTTGAAAATTCATTATAGTAAATAGTGGCATCACAGTAAGAAAATCCCAGATTCTGCCCTCTGCCAGACAGTTGTATTTTATCCACTCCTGTTTGAAACATACCTAAACTATCAACCTTTTCAGCTTTTTCTGATATTTTTAAGTCCAATAATATTATCTGATTTTATTTTCTTCCTACCACCCTGAATATATTTCTAACATATTTGGGATGAAAGAATTGCAGAGTTGGTACTTGTCCAATACCAGTTGGAGAAAAATAACAATATACCTATTCCATCAATAACAGATCAGTAGCAATACTCATTTACTTTGTAAATATATCTGCAGACCAGAATATTTTATGAAGTTTACTATGTATATTTTAGATACATAGGTATTATATGTTATAAAATATATCATATCTGTTGACACATTGGATGTTTACATAGTAGCTTATTGTTTAATTTGCATACCTATGACTTACCTGTTTTGGATAATGATGCTTTTGAAATTTAAATAACTTAACTCTAAAAAATATTTAATTAATAATGAAAACAACAAACCAGAGCTAGCTGTGTAATCTCTTCTATACTTTCTCTTGTTTTTAATTCCTTTCCATTTATGTATTAGGAAACATTATATAAACAATGCACAAGAGAAATTCAACCATTTAAGAATATTGTGACTTGATAAAATATATAAATAATTAGGAACCACCAATATCTATATGTCTCAGTGAGGCTACCAGGGTATTATAACTATCCTCCACTAAGATAAAAATACCATTTCCCTATCATGAGATTCGGGCTGCCAAGATAGTATAATCTACTCAACCCAGTGGATTGCTATGCATTATTTCAAATTATTCTTCAATGTTTATAGCAGTGTGCTATTAAAAATGTACGGTTATGCTTGCCAAAATCTTTTAAAATAATTCCATTGTTTAGATGCTTCTGGTATAGGCTCCTGGATAAATATTTTCCCTTGTCATTAATATTTATGTTTTACTTCAAGAACACTGTTTAAAGTCTGAGTTCATAAATGATAAGATTTTCTCACCATATTCAGAGTAAGATAAGATTATGCAAAATGGATGCCCAATGCATGTCGCTGCTGAGACAGGTATTTTTCAAAATACTATTGTTTGGCACTGCAAGGCGTTTTACATTTCCCTTTTTCACTTTTTCCCCACTTGAAACTAGATGAGGCTTCAAATGTAACTAACTTGTTCCTTTTGACCTATTGAATATAAATTGGAACTTTTAGTTTAAAGAAAGTGTTAATTTAGTTTAAAGAAAGTGTTAATAATCTGTTCTAAGGCTGAGACTACTCTATAAATATTCAAAATGCATTATGTTTTAAAAAAATCATTATGTATATTTGAGAGATTCAGTCAATTTACAAAGCACTAATTCACATAATAATTTACAAAGCTGTTTTGGGGAAGTGGAATCTAGGGGCCAATTTGCAAAGACTGTAATTATAGTCAGTAAACATTAAATCTACACAAGAAGCAGGACCAATTTTCATTTTGTGCTCAGCCTTTCTTTAACAGAGCAGAAGTCAAAGATGGCACAGTTATCAAATTAAGGTTGTGTTGATAGTTCAAGAGTAGATGCTGTGCAAAGAGAATGACAGATCTTTCCCTCAGCCCAACCCTCAGAACCTGAATACCCAATAATGATACAGTATTGCATATATACTGATACAGATATTTCCATATTAGTTATATAGAAGGCAGAGTATAACATAAAGTTAGAGGACTAGAAGGAATGATATATTACATGCTCCACAGGAAAGAACAAGCACTCATTAGAGGTAAAGTGCCTAATGGTATTGGTGAAGAATTCTCTCTTGAGATATTAGTTTATATTTGGTCTCTTTCTGTTTCTCTTCTCCCCATTTCAAGAAAATGGCTAGACATTAAAGTCTTCAGTTAGAACAGAAAAAGAAGCTGCTTAAAGTTAATAACTCTCCCTTTTGTAAAGATTATGCTAGGTCTCCTGGAGTGGAAGGGAAGAAAGGCAAACGTAACTGTGGGCAGCCAGAGGAGAGGCTTCTTGTTAACTGGTAAAAAGCTTGTGGTTGAATTGGTCCCATTAACAGCCAAGACTCATACCCCAATCTATGAGAGTCCACGGTTGAGGTGGTAATTCCTCAGACAACTGCATTGGGTTTGATTAGGTGCTTCTTAATGAAACAGAACCCTTGGCACAAGGACTCCCAACATGAAAGAAAAAAAATCCATGCTTCACACATAGAAATAGCAGAATCACCAGAAGCTACCAAAAAGGACAAAGGGCATCATAATGAAAACCACTGTGGACAGATGAATCACCATGGAGGTAGCATGATGATTGTCATTTTGCTTTTATAGTATGTGAGACCCAAAAAGATTTTCACAACAATAGGAAGGGGAGAAATCACAGTAATGACTAAGATTTCATTTTATGCTGGCTTCTACATTTATATAAAGGATAAGATAAGTATGTTATGTATTGAAGACTTGAGTTCACAAACCAAGATTCTCATCTGCTGGCATGCCTGACTGGAATGTAGATCAAGAAGCTGGTTTTATGAATTATATATTCCAAACTAGACTTCATGAGTAAAAGAGTCATGGAAAAGAAATGTCCAGAAGTGAAATAAGCACCCTCATGGGGCTAACTGATAATGGTGGTGTTCAAATACCACCTTCTGGGAACATCAAATTCATGACCCATGAAAAAAATGTTCTCAAGCTCATGACAGTTCATAGAAAACAAATATTCTTTATATAAAGCTATTATTCTATGCAGGTGAATCAATTAATCTACTGTTTGCATTATGTAGCCACAGTCTCAATGTGCTTTGACATAAACATCAGTTATTTAAAGAGAAAACAATAATGAAGACTTAGGCCACTGAAGATTAAAAGGAACTTAAGAGATGTCTAGTCCTACTCATATCCAAGGAAAGAGTCCTCTGACAACATCAGTGGCAGGTAGTCACCTAAGACTTCTTTGACCACTTGCAGGATTAGGGAGTTCAGGGAGAAACCAAAGGATAACTCCAATCTGGTGAGAAAATA
>PVIY010051061.1:0-15875 GCA_004026745.1 Myrmecophaga tridactyla
TGAAACATTTTTGACAATAAATGTAACTAAGAGAAATCTTCTATTGAAAGAAAATGGCTCTAAGGTTGGACAAAGCAAACCCAATTATATATTATATTAAAAAGATTAATCAGAAATACAATTATTCCAGAATGACTGAGCCAGATGCTTAAAAATATTAGTTAACCTGGTGATTTGGAGCCACATACTCCAGAAAAGCATGTTCTTAATCTTGAAGCATTCCTATGGCTGTAAACCAATTGTAAATAGAACATTTTGATGAGATTACTTCACTTAAAGTATGGCCCAATTGAATCAGGATAGGTCTTAATCCTATTTCTAGAGTCTTTTATAAGAATGAAATTCAGACTCATAGGAAACTGCCAGAGCTGGAAGTTAGTGGAACCTGGAAGAGAAAAGAGAAGACCTCACCATGTGCCCTGCATTGTGATGAAAAAGCCAAGGACCAAGGATCTCCCACAGCTGCCCCTGAATGCCCCAGATTTCTTGAAGAAAGCATCACCTTGACAATTTAATTTGGACTTCTCCTAGCTTCAAAACCATAAGTCAGTAGATACCCATTGTTTAAAAGCCAACCCATTGCATTGTATTTGTTTTATCAGCTAAGAAACTAAAACAAAACCTTAATATATATTCCTTATTTTTAAAAAGTCATTTAAACCTTTAAGTGAGACAATGATATATGGAAATTTTCCTGCAGTGATTTTTTGTTTTTAAAGCTAGATGAGACACTAGGAACATTTAAAGTTGGCTATAAAAAATGAATCTGGTATTATCACAATATTTTATTGTTCTGGATGTACTGGCCAATACAATTAGACATACAAATAAAGTAAGTGGGATCAATATATAAATAACAATAAAGAATATTTATTTTTCAGATGATAGAATTTTATGTATGGAAAACCTAAAAATTAATTTTAAATTATCATAAAATAATGACAATTAAACCCAGTTTTGCGTAACATTTTAATTGATAAAAATACATATAAAAATATACCAAAAAAAAGCCTTCTTATATACAAATAAGAAAGCAAATATAAGGATATAAAAAAGAAAATATTCTATTTACACTAGAAACAAAAGACAAACACTTAGCGTTCTAGTTAGTGGCCTAAAAAGACAAATGTCTTCTACTCTTTTGTGATTCTATGGCTTGAATGGGCTCAGTTGAGTGGTTCTGCATGGAGTTTCTCATGCAAGTGAAATCAGTTTTGGCAAGGGTTGCAGTCATCTGAAGACTTAATCGGGCTGGCCATCCACAAAGGCTATCTACATGGCTGGCAATTGTCTCTGGCTTTGTGCTGAGAGCTGCATCTAATAGCCAGAGGGTGAGATACAGCCTCCTCTGGTTCCATAGGCTTCTCATAGCATAACAGATTGAGAGTGAGTCCTAAAACAAGGGTTCCAAAAGGCAGAATTGAAAGCTGCCAAGCCAGCAAAGGATTATGCCCACAACCAAAACAGTATCATTTTGCTATATTCTGTGTTTGAAAATAGTTACAGAGCTTGCCCAGCTCCAGAATGTGGGGAAATAGACTCTACTTCTTAATGCAGAACTGGAAAGCTCACCTCATAGAAGAGCATGTGGGATGGGAGAAATGGTTACAACCACCTTTGAAAATAAAATCTGACACACTAAATAATAAACATACAAGGAAAGTTGCAACATCCAAATTATGAAATTTTAGAAACCATGCTGAAGGACATCAAAGAAATCTTGAATAAAGATGTAGGTATAATCTGGTATTTAGAGATAAGAACGAAGCTGATCAGGTTGGGATTAAGGTAATTCAAAATACAGGGGTAAGGAAGAAAAATAAAACATGTCTCTTTTCCTTGGGTAGGAAGACTTAATATTGCACCACTAACTAATTTAACTGTAAACTCAGATCAATCCCAATCAACATAACATGCTTTTCTTGAGAAATTTAAGTCTATGTAGAAAAAAATGCATATAAGAAATGCTAGAAAAGAAACTCTAAAGAAAAAATTGGATAAATCAGTAATCTAAATTATATATGCATACATATATTATCCAAATCTATCTATGTATCTATGTCTATGTGAATAAAAGCATAATAACTGAAGTAGTATAGTGTTAATATGCAGCAAAAGAAAGACTGGTCAGTGGAAAACAAAGAATTTCGGGACATGGAAATCTAGTAAATAATGACATCTTTAATTCAATGTGGGAGTTAAAATATGTTTGAACAAATGATGCAGGAAAATTAAAAACCAAATTGGGGCGAATAATTTAAAAGTAAAAGGTAAATTCTTAAAATGTACAGTGTTCCTATTTGGAATGAGGGAAATATTTTGGTAATGGATGATGGTGATTGTAGCACAACATTGTGAGTGTAAAAACAGCACTGAAATATATATGTAATTAAAAGGGGAATTGTTAGATTGTATACATGGAAGCAGAACAAAATTTTTTAAGAATCCAGGGAACCACACTACACAGTGACTCTAAGTTAAAACACTGGCTGTAGTTAACAGTAAAATTATAAAAATGTGTTAACATAAATTGTAACAAATATTCTACACCAAGAAATGTGTTAAAAATAGGATGGTATATGGGAAGTCTGTATTTTATGTATGATCGTTCTATGAACCCACAATTTCTCTAATAGAAAAGAAAAATAAAATGAATTTTAAAGTAAATTCATAAAATTTCTAAAAGAAAAATGATTTAAAAAAATTTGAGAGGAATAATCTTTCCAAGAATGACCTAAAACCTGCAAAACATGAAAAAGATACAAATTTGAATATTTTAATGTTTTAAATATCTGATGTAGAAAACATCCAGAAATGAAATCAAATGATAAACAGTAAAATTGGGAAAATATAGGCCATGCACAGAGCAAAATCTAATTAAAAAAAAAAAGAAAAGAATCCTTCTCCCTACTAGATACTGCAACAGCTTCTTAACATGTCTCTGGCTTCTACTCTGGTCCCTGTTGGATTTCCCACAACAGAACCAGCTACATAATTTTCAGGCCCAGTGCAAAATAAAAATATGGGTCCTTTGGTAAGAAATTGTTCTGAATTTAAATACAGTCAGACTAGAGCATTAAACCTAATACATACATAATTTGAAAGGATATTGTATTAGTTAGGGGTCTCTAGAGAAACAGAATCGATAGGAAACACTTACAAATATGAAATTTATATTAAGTGTCTCATGTAACTGTGGGAATGCAGAATCCAAAATCCACAGGGCAGGCTGTGAAGCTGATGATTCCAATGGAGGGTCTGGACAAACTCCACAGGAGAGGCTCGCTGACTGAATCCTCCTTAAAAGGCTTCCAGTAATTAGATTAAGCATTACTCATTGCAGAAGACATTCCCCTTGGCTGATTGCAAATGGAATCAGCTGTGGATGCAGCTGATGTGATCATGATTTAATTCTATGATATGTCCTCATCACAACAGACAGGCCAGCACTTGCCGAAACAGATAAACAGGCACCACCACTTGGCCAAGTTGACACATGAGCCTGACCATGACAGATGTCAAAGCAATTAAATGGGGGAAAATATAGTCTTTGCAACCAGTGGTGCTGGAACAACTGGATATTTACACGCAAGGAAAAAAAATTGGCCCATTACCTCGCACCTTTCTCAAAAGGTAACTCCAAATGTGTCATAAATCTAATGAAAGCTGTATGATTAATTGGAAGGCATAAGAGTAAATCTTTGTGATCTTGGGGTAGGTGATATGCCCCCAAAAGCAGGACAATGACAAGAGAAAAAAATAGTCCTGCCTCAAAATTGAGATATAGTTGAACTGGGTCCATGAGTAGTTCAGTGGTTAGAATGCTTACCTTCCATGTGGGAGACCCAGGTTCAATTTCCAGACCATGTACCTCCCCCTCCCCCCCCCAAAAAAAAACCAATTGAACTGTATTAACGATACCCACAAGTAAATGAAAATACAACTATCAGAATGAGAGAAAATATATATGACAAAGAATTCATGCCCAGAATATATAATTATTACAACTCAAAACTAAAAAAGACAATCCAATTTAAAAATGAGCAAAGAATTTGAATGGAGCTTTCTCTAAAGAAGTAACAAGTTTGGCAGTTCCTCAAAGTGTTAAAGATGGATGTTAAATAATCCCATTCCTAGGTCGAGGCCCAAGAGAAACAAAAACATATCTATTCAAAAACTTGCATATTAACACTCACAGTTGTGTAATCCATAACAGCCAAAGGTAGAAACAACCCAAATATCCATCAACTGATGAATGAATAAACAAAATGTGGACTATCCATATAATTGAATATTAATCAACAATAAAAAGGAATGAATTAGTGATACAAACTACAACATGCATGAATCTTGAAAACAATATGTTGAGGGAAATAAGCCAGACATAGGAGGTCACATAGTGTGTGAGTCTATTTATATGAAATGCTCAGAATAAGAAATGCCATAGGGACAGGAATCAGATAATTTTTTCCAGGGATGGGGGAATGGGACCAACTGTTAGAAAGAATGGACCTTCAATTTGGGGTGATGAAAATTTTCCAACATTTGATAGAGATGATGGATATACAACCTTATGAATAAAGTAAAAACCACTGAATTGTATGTTAAAATGGATGAATGTTGTGTGAATATCTTAGTAAAGCAGTTAAAAATGAATAGTAATTAACCCAGTACATTTTATGTATATCAGATCACATCACTCTCATTGTCAAACCGTCTAATAGCTTGCAGTTGCCTCAACATAAAATTTAAGTTTTCTCCTACAAGTTTTAATATGACTGGATATCTGCCTATTTCTCCTATGCCATCTGCATCTGGCTCCCCCCAGTCCAGTCCCTCTGACCTCTTGTCTTTCCTGAAGGCACCAAGCACTTTTCCACCTCCGGACTTTTGCACTTAATTTCCCCTTGGCTGAAAAGCTTTTCCCCAATCTTTTGTGTGGCTCTAAGCCCGGCTTCCCCCAGCGCTTTATTCAGATAGGTCTCCTCTTAAGTTATCACTCACACTCCTCTGATCTGCCTTACTTTTCCTCAAAAAGACTTGCCACTATGTGATGCTATATTTTGCAGCATTTATTTATATAATGGCCGCCTTCCAACTAAAGGGAGCTTCATAAGGATAAGGATCTTGTCTGCCTTTCCCACTGCGACATTCGTAGCACCTACAGTAATGCTTGGCTTATTGTAAGCACTCAATAAGTACTGGTTGAATGAAACAGAAAGGAATGGATTTTGATATATCTTTATGAGAAAAGACAAAATACCCAATGTTTTACTCCTGTCTGAATTATACCAGAGAGTATTTCTTAGTGTTTGTTAAAATACATTTGTTATTAATTAGGCTGTGAGATCTTCCAGGGCAGAAAGAGGGACTTTGCAATCTCTTGCCCATTTCAGTAAGTGGCGTATGTGGTGTCTCTGAGCTTTCTCTGGTGAAAGCTGGGGAGTCCACCTAGTCAGTTTTGTTAGCTGATCCTTTTCCTCATGGCTTTGTTAGCTGATCCTCTTCCACAAGGCCTGTGGCTCCTTAATTTTTCCATTACCATTCCAGGGGGGCCGGGCACCTTAAAATAATGGATCTGGTTTGTATCACTGTATCCAAATAGTTTCTAAACTGATCTGGAGAAGAAAGCATTATTTTATACATGTCTCTTGATTTTTATTCTCATTCCACAAATGAGCAGGTTTTTGAATGGAGCATTTTACCTCTTCTCAAATCTGCCAGAGCACCAAAGCCGTGCAAGTGGCCTCCACGTTATGAAGGTGACTCCTGAGCACCTCTCTGTACCTCTTGATGGAGGGGCAACACGGAGCTTACGTAAATATTCACCTCCCCTCCCCCACACTATCATCCCCATCCCTGTCACCCAAGAGTGCTATAGAAATTCTGCCTCAGCTATTTACAAATATGTTTAGTCATCAGCTAACCCCTGAGAAGCATGAATCAAAAAGCAAAGGAGAGAAATGTTTCATACATTTAATTAGTTAATGCCTTATACATGCAGCAACTGTATCTCCCCGCACCTGTTTCTTCTGAGAAACCAGTGAATAAAACATTTTCTTATTCACAACATCCAAAAATAGCACTTTTATCATTCAAATATAAATGCAATTTCATTTTCTTCCAAAATCTGATACAATCTTTTACGCCTACATTTGCTGAAAAATAATTCCCTTTGTATTTTTGAGATATCTAAATGTATCAATTAGGACCTCTGTTTCAAGTGTCAGAAAATCAAACTCAATGGATTTGAACTAAAAGGAAGAGTTTAGTTTGTACAACTGAATATCAGAGGTGTAGTGCCAGATTCTGTCATGACGTGTTCATGCAGCTATTCCTTTACCCCTACCTGGCTTTTCTCTATAACTTCTCCAACTCTACGGGTTCCTAATAGCTCAAGGTTTACATTTTCACCGTATCAGACTTTCCCTAAAGGAGTTCCCTTCCAGACTTTCTCAACTGGACTTAAATTTGAGGATTTAAATCCTGATGCCTTAAGGCACCTATTGTTTGAAGACAATGGATGCATTGTATGATTGGAATTAACTTTCTTTTCCTCAGAGTCTTGAATATTAGTTGGGTATTATCTTTGGGAGAATAAAGTAGTCTCAGGAATCATTTTCTGTGCTGTGATTCAGATGGGGAACCTATTTCAATGAGGCTGAGAAAGGCTGAATGTGTAATAAATACCTGATTTTAACTCTTAATCATTCACATGATGTCAAATAATCCTCTCCGATCCAATCATTTATGACCAGGGAGATGAACTATACAGATTGGCCAGATTTAACTCATAAACGCACATGGAAGTCAGGGCGAGAGCCAATCTAGCCATTGTATACAGAATATGAATGGAGGGATAGCAGTTCTGGGAAAGAAATCCAAGGTACGTTAACCAAAGAGGGAAAAGAGGTGTTAGTGGCTAAATAGAAGAATGAATGTTCACCACATTATATTTAGACGTACACACTTTCTTTGAAGTTTACTTATTTTGTAGGCCTTTTCATTCTGTCAACTCTAATGCAGGGGATTAGGAATAAATTTCTAAATCAAGAGCTATTTTAAGTGTCTTGATCATTGATGAGTTTTCCTTCCATGATTTTGATATTAAGACAGAGCTTATATTTGAAATGTTGGCAAAATATTCTTTAGTGATTTGAGACTATATACAACATACTGTAAACTATGCTAGGTAAATTATAATAAGATCTAACCTGTAAACAATGCCAAAACTTTTAATTAATAAAGACTTTTTTTTCCTTAAGGATGGGGGAAAAGAATTGCACTTTTCCCTTTGACATATTTCACTGTTTTCTTTTTCTTTCAACACTACAACATATTTCTTTTCCTTTCATGTCAGATGCAATATCTCATGCTGAATAGGGATAAACTCTGTTCATTTCCACATTGTCACTCCTGTTCAGTTTTGTTATAAATGAAATGTGGGCATATTGTACAATAGGACCTCAATGTACTGTAATACCAGAAAATGATTTCAACACACAGAAACAAATGTTAAATACATTTAAGCCTTAGATAACCTTTTAGTCTTACATGGGCACCAACAAGATGTTCCTTACTCTGGGGAAAATGCAAAAAAAAAAACTCTGCTAAATACCAAAAGACAACATGAATTGAAAGAGAATCTACACCAAATCTTAAATAGCTAGGCAAGGAAGAGTGCTGGAATGCTGCCTTATTCCTATACGATCAAGTGGGACTTAGTTGTGGTGACACTCCTGATTCATTCAGCCATGTATAACAGGTCAATTAAAATGCTAAATTTGGCAAATTCTCAAAAGAGCTAATAGTCAAATGTGGATCCTCATCCAATTGATTTAATACTATTGCATAAATAAAGCAAAAACAGGGAAAGGCAAAGACAAACCATGGGTATTTAGTGATTAGCAAACTCTATTAGCTATTTGTATCTGCCTTAGACAACAGAACAGTAGATAGTTTACATAGGTCATATTTTATGCTTTTTAAACTAGACAGTAGCATGTTACTAAATCTTTTAACAAATAATTCATCTGACATTTTAACTCTTAATCATTCACATGATGTTAAATAATCCTCTCCGATCCAATCATTTATGACCAGGAGGATAAACTATACAGATTGGTCAGATTTAACTCATAAATGCACATGGAAGTCAGGGCGAGAGCCAATCTAGCCATTGTATACAGTGAATGGAGGGATAGCAGTTCTGGGAAAGAAATCCCAGAACACATCTACCACATTCTAAGTACTATTCTAAGTAATGAAGTTGCAGTGGACAAGAGCCCCCTAAATCTCTGCTTTCAATGGTGATGAATTCTAGTTTGGTGGAGACAAAATAAACCAAATAAGTCTTGTAAATAGTAGTTAGATGGTGAAAAGTTTTCTGGAGAAAAATAAGGCAGGAAAGGGGGATTTTGATGGCAGGGTGTGGTATTTCAATTAAAAAAATGGGGGGGAGGGTAGGGTTGAATAACACCTCACTGGGAAGGTGATATTTGAGAAAGATGGAAGAGAGGTCAGGGGTTAGCCATCATGACATGTGGGGGAGGAAGTTGTGAAGAAGTGGGGATGGCAAGTGCAAGCCCTTGAGATACAAGCATTTCTGGGGTGAACAAGAAACAGCAAGTAAACAATAAAGGCTGGTGTGCAGTGAGCAAGGGGAGAGGAGGAGGAGGAGATGAGGAAAAATGATAATGGGCAACCAAATCACAAAAGACCTTGGAGATGAGGGTAGGGATGGGGGGAGGAATGGTTTCCATCAGGAGAGTGATAAAACCATATGATCTGATTATGTTTTAATAAGATTGATCTGGCTGCCATTTGGAGGCAGACTGTAAGGTCAATACCAGAGAAACAGTGAAAGGTGAAGAAACCATTGGAATTTAGATCATCAAGTCTCCCTTAGCTTTTCAGTAAGGCAAGCTAGAGAAGATGGTGACTTGGAAGAGGGTAGTGATAAGGGACATTGAGATGAGGTCAGTCACCAGATATATTTCAGGTACAGAACCCAAAGGATTTGCTAATGCATTAGATGTGGGGAGTGAGAACAAATCAAGACTAACCCCAAGATTTCTTAGCTGGCTCCATTGAAAAAATAGTTTACCATTTATAAAAATTTAAAAGATCACAGAGGAGTAATATGGGGTGAAGAAGACCATAATTCATCATTTGCACATGATAAGTCTGAGATGCCCATTAGACATCCAGTAGAGGTATTGAGAAGACAGTTGGAGATACAATTCTGGAATTTAGGGAGAGATCTAGGCTCCTAATAGAAATTTCGAAGTTAATAACAGATTGTTTTTAAGGCTATAAAGCTGGATAATATCACCAAGAGAGATTGTATAGATAAAGAAAAAGAAAAATCTCAAAACTGAGCTCTAGGCTACTCCAGTGTTATGTGGTTACAGAGAGAAGGCATAACTAACAAAGGAAAAGAAGAAGGAGAGGTCACTGAGGAAAACAATGACCAGCAGAGTGTGGAGATCTGGAAAACAAGTAAAGAGTGTTTCAAGAGAGAGGGAAAATACTGCTGATATACCATGTCATAACAGAGTTTGACACATGTTGTCCTTTTGTGTATAATGGAATCACTGGTACTTTGTAAGAAAAATATCAACTTTGAAATTAATTTTCTGATCATGTTAGATATGAAACTCTGAACTGATTTCCTTTAAAAGTGATTATTTGAATTTTGAGATGGATTTTGGAGACTGGCTATTTGTGAATATAGAATCAAACAAATGACCCTTAAAGAGGCTTCAAATGTTGATTGAGAGAGTCCTGTATTATATACAACTTGATTGTATTAAGCTATGAGGTTTTTTCTTGGGTAGCATTAGTAACAGGATATATTGACCATTCATCTATCATCTAAAAAATAAAAGGGTTCCTGTGTTTTGTTAAAGTCGTTTAGTTTTTTTCCCCTTATTCTACATGTTTACAAAGGCATATGACTGCTTACAATAAAGGCTGCATTTCCTACCTATGCTTGCAGTTAGGCATAATCTCATTAAGTTCTGGCAAGTGGGACGTAAGCAGAAACTGTGTTTGTATCTTTTGGAAAGTAATTTTAAGGAGGTGCCATATCCTTCTCTTTCCCTCCCATATAGTCATAATGAATGGAACAAAAGAAGTTGTTTCGGAGCATGGAATGGAAGCTGCTCATGACACAAACAGAATGAAGGGAGCCAGAACCTTGAGGGATATATGAATTAGAACTGCCATGTGTAGATGGCCTATATCAGCACTAAATCTAATTGAATTAGATCCATTCTGGAAAGTCTTTCTAGTTGTCACCATGCACTTGACCATGTGTTTAGAAAATAAACAGTGACTTGAATCAAGGTGATACTAACTCTATGCTTTTCATGTTGGAATGGATATGGACCCAATAGTATCTACAGACTAATACTTTTCTAAGCTTTATTTTCATTACTTGTTATCAAAAATTGCAATAGGCTTTGCTGTGAATTCATTCCCAACTTCTGTTATTATGAAAGAGTAAAGCCTGTCCCCTGTTACATATTGTAGAGTCATTACAACTCCTTCCCCTTTGGGCTATTTTAAATTTTAAGGTGAGAATATATTTGATGATGTAGAAACAATAAACCTCCATGAAAAAGAGCCCCAGGCTGAGGTCTCAAAGTCACTGGGTGGTTTAAAGGATCTTGTTTCAACTTCTAGATCCATCTTTAAAACTTTAGTATAGGGTGGGGCGCTGGTGGTTCAGTGGCAGAATTCTCGCCTGCTGTGCTGGAGACCCAGTTTTGATTTCTGGAGCCTGCCCATGCCAAAACAAACAAACGAAACTTCAGCATACAACAATCTGAATGCAGTTCTTAGGTCTCTGAATATGTATACATCATTGCTGATTTTATCTTTGGTAAGAGAGCTTCCCTTTCCCCACACAAACATCTTTTATTTTTGCTTTTAATATTTTGTTTCATTGATGGTGTCACCATTATGATCAAATAAACTATTTAGTTATTTACAATGTAAAGATGATGAGAAGATAAGATGCTATTAACCAGGAAAAAACTTAGAAAAGGCAAAGCATTTCCAAAGGTTTTTCCCTTTCCTTCTGTCTTGTCTCCCCCCCACCCCCACCCCCCCGCCAAGTTATGTTCTCACTGCTTCTGGGAACATTGCTTTCTGCTCTTAGCCCTTTGGTTGACCATCAAGTGCCATAACGACTCAGCACCATAACCCTTCTCTTTGTGAGGGGATCAGTGTAAACCTGAAAATTCATGGAAAATAAGTGGCATGATAGTGGTCAGGAGCTGAGCCGCAGCTGGTCCCTGCTAGAGTGGAAGCCTGCTTTTCATCCAGCTTTGCCAGCTCAGGCCTTCTACTGCCCACCTGACTGTCACTCTGGAGCTCAGGCTCCAAAGTGACCTCAGTTGATCCCCCATGAGAATCCTGTTACATAAACAGGGCAGGATTAGTAATTGTTCCCAGTTTAGGGGTGGGGACACTGAGGCTCAAAAGGTGGCTCCGATCTATAGCATCAACTACCCAGTGATGACTGGAACCCAGGACTTCAGAACCCCTGTGTGGAGTTCTTTCCATTTTTCAGAGCTGTGCTTTAATAAGTGTTCATTCATTCATTCTACACACCCTCCAAGTGCCCCTTTTGTGCCCAGGCAGGGAATGTGTCGGGAGGGATATAGGTGTGAACAAACAGCGATGACCTCAAATAAACTGTTCCATGTGGCCACAAGGAGCTGGTGTGTGTGCGTGTGTGTGGTGTGGTTTGTGAGATAGGACCGATGAGTACAGACCGCTGAATGGATTGGTGGAGGGGGCAGTCAGGGAGCTCGGAGGACAAAAAGAAAAGGCATGGCTATTATAGGCATGTAGAAATTTTATGCAAATACAGTTGTTACCAATCTCCCTCCCCTTCCCCCTCTGCCTTCCTCTCTATTTTTCCCTCTCCCTTTCTCTCTCTCTCTCTTTGGCATATCCAGATAGTGCTTTTAGGGGAGAAAAATGCAATTAGACTTTACCAAAACCAGTGATTTGATTTCATCCCTCAAGTATTTGGCTTTTAACCATTTTTATTAAAAAAAAAAAAGTCTCAACTAAAACCAATCTTACCTCCTAAAATGCCTAATTAAACCGATATCCAGACAAACCTGCTGGAAATTATTGTCATACTTACTATTATATTTCCATTCTGTGTTAAAGTGCTATTTCAGTTAAGCTTAATATTTCAAATGATTTTATGGCTCCTGATTTTAATGTACAACTTTAATTATGTAACATGGTAGGCTGGTCATTCAATGCTTATTTTTACTATCTTAGAAATCATTTTAATCTGTAATATGCATGGATAAGCATGATACTCTGAATCAAAATGTAGCAAATACTTTTTCTATTCATTCAAAGTGGACTTATTGGATGTCTACTGTGTGCCAAACCCTCTGCTAATCATTGAAGCTAAGAAACACGTAGTTATTATTTTTCTGAAACTTGTAGGGTAGAGCTTAGAGACAGTTTAATTCAATTATTCATTTTTATGGCTGAGGAATATGGAGCAGAGGGAATTATGCAGTTAGAATTAGATTATGTAGTTAGAATTAGAACCAGGGCCGAAATTCCTGGCTGACTGTCCGGTGCGATTTCCGCTTCTACAACATTCTGACTCTCCTATCCAACTGTAATGCTTTAAAACACAGAAAAAGAAAGAAAAATCCTGTGTGCTCACTCCATTTTCCTCCATTCTTAAAATTCCAAATAGCTTTTTGGCAGCCTTCTGTTCTGCTCAGTCTAAATTCTATTCTTTTTGTTATCAGGCAGCTTCTTTCTAGCAAGTAATAGAGAGACTCTTTGCAGAGAGCTGGTAATCACTTCTTGATTGACTCCAGACCAAAATTAAACACTCTTGCTAAGCAACTCCTCTGGCCTTATGGACAGAGGCTTTTCAATTATCCAAGACCATCATGCCTATTCCTAAAATTATACTGTTTTCTCCATTATTACTGACTGTTTCATCACATTGCAGTGAGTATGCAAGAAAGAATTACTTTTTAAAAACTTTTTAAATATCAGGACGTTCTTTGAGAGACTATGGTATATTCAATGAAAGGTTTTTTTTAGAATTTTTTTTTCCCTTGACTGGTCCAGATTTAAACAGTCTAAAATCAATTCCTCTGAAGCCACTTGTCATTTCTTGTCTTCATTTTAGCAGTATGGGTGAACTTGTGTCAGATTTTACTTTTGCCTAGAGTTAAAATAAAAATTGGTTATCAGTTCTTGGCCTTGCTTCCACTGCTGTATAAAAATAAACTGACTTCTTTCCACACATTTAGGGAAAATTATCTCCAAGAGAGGTTGGTCAGAGTTTTGAGGATAGGGTAGGCAAATGCCATTGCTATGTTTGAGGAATTTAGGAAATTTAAGCTGTTCTGAAATAAACCAATTTGAAAGAAGCTCAGAGGAGCATAAGGCTCCAAATTTGCATCCATGCTGAGATTTCATGCTGCATTCTTATATGTCATGGACATTATAAATCTCTGCAGTAGGTCTGTAAGATACCTACCATGAGGGTCCTCAGGTTAGACCCATTGTGAGGTGGAGGAGGTGAACAAGAATGAGTTAAAGACCAAGTCCCAAACCCAGCAATATTCAGTGCCTCATATTTAGCCTCTTACATTTCTCTGTGAAGGACAATGATGATGGAGTCCATGCAAACATGGGGACCCTTATATCTGAAGCAGGGCAGGGTTAAATGTTAGAAGAGCTGCTCTAGCTCTTCATGCAGTCAGAACCTTGAGTATTATTGGGAATTGACTCATGTCCTTGACAAAAGACAAGCTCATGTCCATTCTGTGTTCCTGAGTGTGCTAACCCACTTCTAAATAGGACTGTTGTTGATGTTATTATTAATTAAGATGTGGACTCACTTGTGAATAAGATCTTTCAAGACCCAATTTATGAGGCCAAATTGAACCAGAGTGGGCCTTAATGCATATGGCTGAAGTTCTTATAAGTTGAGTGTGCTGGTTTGAAGCTGTTACATACCCTAGAAAAGACCGTATTCTTTTAATCCATTCTGGTGTGTGCAGACCTTTAGTGGGTAGATCTTTTGATTATGTTGTTTCAATTGAGATGTTACCCACTCCCACCCATTCAAAGTGGATCTTAATCTTTTACTGGAATCCTTTATGAGAGGATAAAAGACAGAAAAAGATGATATAGAAAGAATCATGAGGGAGGGAGAGTAAAAAGCCCCCTGGCATTGCTGAGAAAGCCATTGAAACCTGAGCCCAGGAGAGAAGGACGAGCAGATGTCACCACATGACTTCCCATATGACAGAGGAACCTCAGTGCCAATAGCCATTTTTCAGAGACGGTATCTTCCTCTTGATGCCTTAATTTAGACATTTTCACAGCCTTCGAGCTATAAAGTTTGTAAACTAATAAATTCCCATTGTAACAGCCAACTTATTTCTAGTATATTGGATTCCAGAAGTTTAGCAAACTGAAACAGGGAGGAAACCTAGTTAGAGATATGGATGACTGAGTAGGAAAAAAAGAAACCAGAAGGGGAAGCCATATTTATAGAGGTGGAGATGTAAGATAAGGGACACCATAGATTGAAGAAAACCAGAACCCAAATGCTACAGATTTTGGGCAAATGCATGGCCTGCTGAGACCTTGATTTTGGATTTCTAGTCCCCAAAACCATGAGAAAATATATTCCTGTTGTTTAAGCAACGCATTTTGTGATCCTTGACATAGCAGCCCTGGCAAATGGAGACAAGCATCTATTGAAGCCCTTCTTTCCATAGGCCTTTTCTGGCTGTTAGAAACATAGACTTTAGGAGAACTCTGCTGCATCAGCCAATCAATCCTAATTCAAGAAGTTACACTGTAGACTAGAAGACATGACCTTGAACTCTCCATCCAAATAGTAGGCCCCAATGGCTTTCCTATTGTGAAGCTTAGATTAGTGACCTTGAAAGTGGTGTGACTGGGCACCTGGCCCAGAATCAAAGCTTCTATCTCTCCCTAAAGGTGGAGATCTGGTCCTGCTTACCTTCACAGTCTCTCTTCTCACTCTTCTGTTCTCTGGGCTGATTAAACAGTTTACAGCTCTCTCTAGTCTGCGTGAAGTCTTTCTCCGTGTATTTTTTTTTTTTTAATATGTTTCTTCCTCTGACTGGAGAACTCTATCTCTATGCCATCCCCCAGTCACCCCCTTGCTCCATCTCTCTTTATCTGTATAATTTCTCGTTCTTCAAATCTCAGTACAGATATCCACTTGCTCTGGAAAAACATTACCCCAGCCTATATGAGGTAATCTCAGTCCCACAGCACTCAATACTACTACTGTGTGAGCAATTATTGAAGTAGCTCCACTAGGAATCTAAGCTGCATGAAAACATCATGACTTCTTTGCCACCAAAGACCCAGAATTAACACATTGTAGGTGCCTACTACTGAACTTGGTGAGTGACATCAGAGCTTAGAAAAGCTGTCTGGAAGAAACTTAAGGGTGGTTCCATATCGTCATACTTTCATTTTTTTTTTATAAACTTTTTTATTAATTAAAAAACTTAACAAAAGAACATTAAGATATCATTCCATTCTACATATACAATCAGTAATTCTTAATATTAACACATAGTTGCATATTCATCATTTCTTAGAACATTTGCATCAATTCAGAAAAAGAAATAAAAAGACATCAGAAAAAGAAATAAAACGATAATAGAGAAAAAAAGATTATACATACCATACCCCTTACCCCTTGCTTTCATTTATCACTAGCATTTCAAACTAAATTTATTTTAACATTTGTTCCCCCTATTATTTATTTTTATTCCATATGTTCTACTCTTTTGTTGATATAGTAGCTGAAAGGA
>PVIY010051062.1:0-15875 GCA_004026745.1 Myrmecophaga tridactyla
ACATAGGCATGTCATTACTGTAAGGTGTTGAAAATCGATGGTAATTAATATTTTAAAATGTTAACTTATGTGTGAGACTAAAGCAAAAAATGTTTATTTGGTACAAAATTTATATTTTGACTAGTTCATTTCCTAATAAAACTTATGTATACAGCTTAATTGAACACCATAAGTACATGGAACCTTGAGTAGGACATGAAATTTTGTTGATTTGTCCAGAGTGATGCCCCGATAAATCCCAGAGTGATTTGAACAGTGAATGAAAAAGTATTTGCAAAGTCCCCTTCGGGGAATGGTGCAAACCAGGGAAAACTCAACTTCCCCAAGTTGAATTATTGATTCTCACAAGCAGTGTGGACAACAAAAGCTATAGGCTGAGCCCCTAGTCTTGGGGGTTGTTCATATGAAACTTAACCCCACAAAGAATAGGTCAAGCCTACTTAAAATTAGGCCTAAGAGTCACCCCCAAGAGAACTCTTGTTGCTCAGATGTGGCCTCTCTCTCCAGCCAACACAACGAGCAAACTCACGGCCCTCGCCCTCTCTATGTGGGCCATGACTCCCTGGAGGCTGTGCCTTACCCAGGAGAGCGGTGGGGCCCAGGTCAGGTGGGATCCTTCCCTCAGGGAATTCAGACACCATGGATTAGAAAACTGAAGCAATGAAAGCCAACATACAAACTCTCCTCTATCTCAGTCACACCCCCAGCAGGGAGAGTCTACTGAAGTTACAGGCACTGCATCACTTTATGCTGGTGGGAAACCACTGGTAGACAAGCACCACATACTGGGCAGGATAGGAAAAGCACATAGTCTGGAGGCTTCATAGAAATGTCTGTCAACCTGCTGGATCTCATGCTCAGAGAAAACTGAGATAGGTGGCTCTTTCCTCCTGGTAGAAGGCCAGTCTAGTCTAGGAAAATCTGACTGGGGTCTAAAATATCTAAGTAGACCCTCTTAAAAAAAGAGGCCCTATGTAGGCTTGGCAAGAAACAGAAAAACAAGAACTGAAAAATTCTGATCCGTTAACCAAAACCTATGCTAGAGGTCTAGAATAAATGGAACTGAATGTCAAAGAACAGATAGAGAAAAAAGCCACCCAGCAAGAAAAACTTAATAAAAGAATGAAAATAATCCCCATAATAAACTAATCAAGGAAATCAAATGCCTAGATGCCAGCAAAAAATGAGTCATATTAGGAAAACTGACAGTATGGCACAGTCAAAGGAAAAAAACAATTCTAATGAGATACAGGAGTTGAAACATCTAATTCAGGATGTTCGAACAGACATGGCAAATCTCATCAAAAATCAAATCAGTGAGTTGGGGGATGATATAAAAAGGCAGTGGGTGGGTGAACAAAAAGAAGAAATCAAAAGTCTGAGAAAACAAATCACAGAACTTATGGGAATGAAATCAAAGTAGAAGAAATGAAAACAAACAATGGAAACCTACAATGATAGATTTGAAGAGGCAGAAGAAATGATTAGTGAACTACAGGATTGGACATCTGAAATCTGATATGCAAAAGAAAATGTAGGGAAAAGAATGGAAAAATATGAGCATAATCTCAAGGAATTGAATGACAACATGAAGCACATGAATATATGCATTTTGGGTGCCCCAGAAGGAGAAGAGAAGGGAGATGGAGGAAAAAGACTAATGGAGGAAATTATCACTGAAAATTTCCCTTCTCTTATGAAAGACTTGAAATTAAAGATCCAATAAGTGCAGCATACCAGACATACTTCAAGACATTTACTAATCAGGCTGTCACATGTCAAAGAGAAAGAGAGAATTTTGAAAGCAGCAAGAGAAAAGCAATCCATCACATACAAGTGAAGCCCAATAAGACTATGTGTGGATTTCTCAGCAGAAATCATAGAGGTGAGAAGGCAGTGGTATGATATATTTAACATTCTAAAAGAGAAAAATTGCCAACCAAGAATTCTATATCCAGCAAAATTGTCCTTCAAAAATGTGGGGGACCAAAAGGGGGAAAGTGAAATGAGACAAAGTGTCAATGGCTGAGAGATTCCAAACAGAGTTGAGAGGTTATCCTGGAGGTTATTCTTACGCATTGAGTAGATATCATCTTGTTATTCAAGATATAATGGAGAGGCTGGAGGGAACTGCATGAAAATGTAGAGCTGTGTTCCAGTAGACATGTTTCTTGAGGATGATTGAATAATGATACAGCTGTCAAAATGTTACTGTGTGATTGTGAAAACCTTGTGTCTGATGCTCCTTTTATCTACCTTGTCAACAAATAAGTAGAACATATGGAATAAAAATAAATAATAGGGGGAACAAATGCTAAAATAAATTTAGTTTGAAATGCTGGTGATCAATGAAAGTGACGGGTAAGGGGTATGGTAGGTATAATCTTTTTTTTTTCTTTCCTGTGTTCATTTTATTTCTTTTTCTATTGTCTTTTTATTTCTTTTTCTGAATTAATGCAAATGTTCTGAGAAATGATGAATATGCAAAAAAAAATGTGGGGGAAATTAAAACATTTTCAGACGAGCAATCACTGAGAGAATTTGTGACCAAGAGGCTGGCTCTACAAGAAATACTAAAGGGAGCACTAGAGACAGATAGGAAAAGACAGCAAAGAGAGGTGTGGAGAAGAGTGTAGAAATGAAGACTATCAGTAAAAGTAAAAAGGGAAAAAAATAGATATGACATATAAAATCCAAAAGGCAAAATGGTAAAAGAAAATACTGCCTTTACAGTAATTATACTAAATGTTAGTGGGTTAAACTCCCCAATGAAAGATGTAGACTGGCAGAATGGATTAGAAAACAGGACCCATCTATAATGCTGTCTACAGAAGTTTCATTTGAGACCCAAGGACAAACATAGAATGAAAGTGAAAGATTGGGAAAAGATGCAAACAGAATCAGAAATGAGCACGAGTAGCTATACTAATACCCGACAAATTAGACTTCAAATGTAAAACAATTAAAAGAGGCAAAGAAGGACACTATGTATTTATAAAAGGAACAATTCAACAAGAAGACATAACAATCATAAGTTTTTATGCACTGAGCCAGAGTGCTCCAAAATACATGAGGCAAATGCTGAAAAGAGAAATAGACACCTCTACCATAAGAGTTGGAGACCTCAATTCCCTACTCTCATCAATGGATAGAAAATCTAGACAGAGGATCAATAAAGAAACATAATTTGAATAATACAATGAACAAACTAGATTTAACAGCATTTATAGAACATTACATCCCACAACCACAGGATACACCATTTTTCTCAAATACTCATGGATCATTCTTAAGGATAGACGATATGTTGAGTTACAAAGCAAGTCTCAATAAATTGGAAAAGATTGGAATCATAAAAAACACTTCTAAGATCATAAAGGAATGAAGTTGGAAATCAGTAACAGGCAGATGGCCAGAAAATTCACAAATATATGAAGGTTAAACAACGTACTGTTAAACTAAACCAGTGGGTCAAGGAAGAATACAAGAGAAATCAGTAAGTATCTTGAGGCAAATGAAAATGAAAGCAAAACATATCAAAATTTAAGGGATGCAGCAAAGGCAGTGCTAAGAGGGAAATTTATTGACTTAAATGCCTTTATCAAAAAAAGAAAAAAGAGCAAAAATCAAGGAATTAACTGTTCACTTAAAAGAATTAGAGAAAGAACAGCAAACTAACCCCAAAGTAAGCAAAAGGAAAGAAATAAGGAATATTCTAGCAGAAATAAATGAAGTTGAAAACATGAAACCAATCTAGAATGTCAACAAAACCAGAAGTTGGTTCTTTGAGAAAATCAATAAAATTGATGAACCCTTAGCAAAGTTGGCAAAAAGAAAAAGAGAGAGGATGCAAATAAATAAAATCAGAAATGAAAGAGGAGGCATAACCATTTACCCTGCAGAAATAAAGGACATAAGGAGAGGATACTATGGGCAACTTTATGTTAATAAACTAGACAACATAGAGGAAATGGACAATTTTCTACAAAAGCATGAGCAACCATTATTGACTTGAAAAGAAATAGACAACTTCAACAAACCAATCACAAGTAGAGAGATTGAGTCAGTCACCAAGAAGCTCCCAAAAAAGAAAAGTCCAGGACCAGATGGTTTCACATGTGAATTCTACCAAGCATTTAAAAAAAAAAAAAATTAGTACCAATCCTGCTCAAACTCTTCAAAAAATAATTGAAGGGGAGGAAAGGCTGCCTAACTCATTCTATGAAGCCATCACCCTCATACCAAAGCCAGACAAAGATACTACAAGAAAAGAAAACTACAGACCAATTTCTCTAATGAATATAGATGGAAAAATCCTCAAAAAAATTATTGCAAATCTAATCCAGCAACACATTAAAAGAATTGTACACCATGACCAAGTAGTATTCATCCCAGGTATGCAAGGATGGTTCAACATAAGAAAATCAATTAATGTAATACACCATATCACCAAATCAAAGCAGAAAAACCACATGATCATCTCGATGGATGGAGAAAAGACATTTGACAAAATTCAACATCCTTTCTTCAAAGGATAGGAATAGAAGGGAACTTCCTCAACATATAAAGGGAATATATGAAAAACCCACAGTTAACATCATCCTCAATGGGGAAAGACTGAAAGCTTTTCCTCTAAGACCAGGAACAAGACAAGGACGTCCACTGTCCCCATTGTTATTAGCATTGCATTGGAAGTTCTAGCCAGAGCAATTAGACAAGAAAAAGAAATACAAGGCATCAAAATTGAAAAAGAGAAAGTAAAATTCTCACTGTTTGCAGATGATATGATACTATATGTCAAAAACTCCAGAAAATCCACAACAAAACTACTAGAGCTAATAAATGAGTACAGCAAAGTGGCAGGTTACAAGATCAACACTCAAAAATCTGTAGTGTTTCTATACACTCATAATGAGCAATCACAGTTGGAAATCAAGAAATACAAAAGGCCTATACAAAGAAAACTACAAGAAATTGCTAAAAGAAATCACAGAAGACCTAAATAAATGGAACAGCATACCATGTTCATGGATTGGAAGACTAAATATAGTTAAGATATCAATTCTACCTAAATTGATTTACAGATTCAATACAATGCCAATTAAATTCCAAAAACCTTACTTTGCAGAAATAGAAAAAACAAATAACCAAATTTATCTGGAAGGACAGGGTGCCCCGAATAGCTAAAAATATTTTGAGAAAGAAAAATGAAGTCAGAGGTCTCATACTACCTGTCTTTAAGGCATACAAAGCTACAGTGATCAAAACAGCAGGATGCTGGCATAGAGGTAGATATACTGACCAACAGAATAGAATAGAGTGTTCAGATATAGACCCTCTCATCTATGAACAGTTGATCTTTGATGAGGGAGTCAAGCCAACTCACCTGGGACAGAACAGTCTCTTCAATAATTGGTGTTTGGAGAACTGGATATCCACATGCAAAAGAATGCAAGAGGATCATATCTCACACTCTATACAAAAATTAACTCAAAATGGATCAAAGACCTAAACATTAGATCTAAAACCATAAAACTTTTAGAAGAAAATGTAGGGAAATAACTTATAAAACTTTTAATAGGAAGTGGTTTCCTAGATCTTACACCCAAAGCATGAGCATTGAAGAAAGAAATAGATAAATGGAAACTCCTCGAAATTAAACACTTCTGTGCATCAAAGAACTTTGTCAAGAAAGTAAAAAACCTACACAATGGGAGACAATATTTGGAAACGGCATATCAGGTAAGGGTCTAGTATCCAGAATATATAAAGAGATTGTTCAACTCAACAACAAAAAGACAGGCAACCCAATTACAAAATGGGCAAAAGACATGAACAGAGACTTCTCAGAAGAGAAAATACAAATGGTTGAAAGGCACATAAAAAGATGCTCAACTTTCCTGGCTATTAGGGAAATGCAAATCAAAACCACAATGAGATATCATCTCATACCCACCAGAATGGCCATTATCAAACAAAACAAAACAAAACAAAACAGAAAACGACAACTGCTGGAGAAAATGTGGCAAAGAGGCACACTTAGCCACTGTTGGTGGGAATGTAAAATGGTACAACCGCTGTGGAAGGCAGTTTGGTTGTTCCTCAAGAAGCTAAGTATAGAATTGCCATATAATATGGCAATACCATTACTAGATATCTATTCAGAGGACATGAGGGCAAGGACACAAACAGATATTTGCACACCAATGTTTATAGCAGCATTATTTATAATTGCCAAGAGATGGAAACAGCCCAAATGACCATCAACAGACGAGTGGCTAAATAAGCTGTGGTCTATACATACAATGTATATTATTATACATGTGTGTTATATATTACACAGCTCTAAGACAGAATAAAGTCATGAAGCATGTCGCAATGTGTGGAGGGCATTATGCTGAGTGAGAATAGCCAGGAACCAGAGCTCAGATATTGTATGGTGTCACTGCTATGAACTAACATTAATGAGTGAACTTGGAGAATTTCAGGTAAGAAAACAGGTTTTTAGAAGATAGAAATAGGGTAGAGATTGAGTAATTGGAGCTGAAGGGATACAGATTGTGGAACAAGGCTGATTATAAAAATTCAGAAATGTATAGCACAATACTACCTGACTGTAGCACAATAATTTAAATACACTGAACGAAGCTGAATATGAGAATGATAGAGGGAGGAGGGCTGGGAACACATATGAAACCAGAAGGAAAGATAGATGATTAAGTCTGAGATGGTATAATCTAGGAATGCCTAGACTGTACAATGATAATGATTAAATGTACAAATTAAAAAATGTTTTTGCATGAGGAAGTACAAAGGAATGTCAGTATTGCAACTTGTTGAAAATAGGTGGTCATTCATATTTTAAAACTTCAACTTCTGGGCTGGCCACGGTTGCTCAGCAGACAGAGTCCTCACCTGCCATGCTGGAGACCCAGGTTGGATTCCTGGTGCCTACCCATGCAAAAACAAAACAAAACAAAGCAAAACACTTCAACTTCTGCATGAGACTAAAGTGAGAAATGTTTATTTGGTACAAAATTTATATTTTGACTAGTGCATATCCTAATTTAACTTATATGGACAGTTTAATTGAACACCATAAGTACATGGAACCTTGAAAATGGCATGAGATTTTGTAGGTTTGTCCAGTCTGATGCCCCGATAAATCCCAGAGTGCTTTGAACAGTGAATAAAGAAGTATTTGCAAAGTCCCATTGGGGAAATGGGGAGAAAGGGGGAAAATTCAGCTTCCCCATTTGGAGAATTCCTGATATTCTCACAAGTAGTGGGGAAACCAAATCAATAGGCCAAGTCCTCGGTCTTGGGGTTTGTTCTTCTAAAATTTATCCCAACAAAGGATAGGCTAAACCTACTTAAAAATAGGCCTAAGAGTCACCCGCAGAGAACCTCTTGTTGCTCAGATGTGGCCTCCCTCTCTCTCAGCCAACATGGCAAATAAACTCACTGCCCTCCCCATGTCTACATGGGACATGATTCCCAGGGGTGTAAACCCCTCTGGCAACGTGTAACAGAAATCCTAGAATGAGCTGGGACTCAGCATCAAGGGATTGAGAAAACCTCACCTGAAAGGGGAAAAGAAAAATGAGACAAAATAAAGTGTCAGTGGCTGAGAGATTTCAAACAGAGTCAAGAGTGATCCCTTTTCAGTTTATGGTCTATCTGAGTGGCTAAAGGAAAGCATCTGAAACTGTAAAGCTATTCTCCTGTAGCCTTCTTTTTTTTTTTTCTTCTTTTCACATGGGCAGGCACCAGGAACCGAACCCGGGCCCTCTGGCATGGCAGGCAAGTGTTCTTGCCGCTGAGCCACCGTGGCCCATCCAGCCTTGTTTCTTGAAGATGATTTTATAAAGGTATAATATTTACAATGTGGCTGTGTGATTGTGAAAACCTTGGGTCTGATATGGACAGATGAATTAAAAATAAACAAATAATAGGGGGAACAAAGGTCATTATTGGGTAGATGGAAATAATAGTGATCAATGCGAGGGAGGGGTAAGGGGTATGGTATGTATGGGGTTTTTCTTTTTTCTTTTTATTTTTTTCTGAATTATTTTCTAAAAAATAATCATGGAGATGAATATATACTAAGTGATGATATTGTGAGCCATTGATTGTATACCATGTATGGAAAGTTTGCATGTTAAGAATGTTTGTGTTTGTATGCTGTTTTTTCAATACAAATATTTTTTTTTAAGTGAAGGAGAAAGAAAATCTTTCTTGACAAACCAAAACTGAGGAAATTCATTGTCAATATAACTACAAGAAGGATTGAAGTTCTTCAGGCAGAAGGAATACTATATATGGTAGAGATATAGAATTGGATTTACACAAAAAAATAAGAAAGTTTATGTTACTCAATGGAAAAAAAAAGAAATGAAAAACAGCTTCAAAAATGCAATAAGTGAAGATAAAATATATATATATATATTTAAATTACTCTAAAAGATAATCTGGTGTTTAAAGCACAAACCCATTTGGTCATTCCATTGGGACAGCTCTTTCAGGTAAAAGAGATTATAGGGAGACTGGGAATACTATACACCTAAGCACATTGCTGCACTTCATTTGCTGTAAAATTAGTTCTTTGGTGGGAAACAATGTTCTGTGTAATAATATCATTAAGGCATTCTGTAAGTCCATGGGTTGTAGGAGTTTTGGCAGAAGTACTGCATGCAGAGTGAAATATACTTTCAGAGCAATAGCTTATTCCAGTGAGAACAAAGCATACTCTTTCTGTGATGGAATTAATCAAGTATAATCAACCTGATATCAATGTTGGCTGATTGTCCCAGAATATAATGCTAATCAGGGGTTCAGTATTGGTTTCTATTGTTGGCAGCTTGGGTTCACTGTAATGGTTTTAGTCAGTGGAAATTCATATTGCTGAGTCTATGCATAGCCTTCACCCATGTATATTTTCCTTTAACAGCAAGTATCCTTTTGGAAAGACAGGGATGCCTAGGAAAAAAATGAAGCCTGACATCTACAGAATGGGTCATTTTTCCACATTAAAGTATAGAGATTCTCCTTCACTGAAGTTGTTCTTTGAGGATCATTTGCATAGGACACAAATATCTTAACAACACTCCATGCCAATTTGAAGAACTCCATCCCCATATCTATACCCAAGATTGCCTCATCACCAATCTTTCAGTCCTATACTTTCCATGTCACAGATCATCTAGCCAAATGTTAGCAGCTGATCTTGAATTAAGATAGATCTGTACTTCTGTCCAACTATTTGGTCCAGACACACTGGACAACCAAATATACTACTTGAAATTCTGTCCACTGAGGATTTTCCTTCAACAGCTTTCTTTAGGGCCATCTTAGAATGGGGTTGTTATATTTCAGCCATCCAATTTTAGGTTGTGCTAGCATATAATACAGAACCATCTTTAAACCAGGCCAATTTACTTTACCTTAGCCAGTTTTGGTCATGGGAAACTCCTTAGAAAAACTTCAGTTTCTGTTGGATTTCCAGCTTTGTTATCAAGCATGGATTTCTCAAAAGAAATCACTTTTATCTGAGGGAACTAGGGATGCTCTCTGTTCTTTGCAACCAGGGTCTGTTTTTTTAACAGCCTATGATCTTTTCACAAGAAGTAAATGTATAGGGACAAAGAAAGAAAAAAAACTATTCTACGAAGGAAAAGAAAACAGATAAGGGATTTGCTAATGAATATCCTTAATCTTCTTGGCAAAGCAAAGCTAGTTGGAAGGAAGAAAAGAGTAATTAATTGTAATTTTATTTGCTAATATTTATTTAGTTTTTATCCTTTGGTAGACACTTAAAGAGGATTGTCTTATTTAATCCTCATAATAACCCTATGAGGTAGAAACTATTCCTTATCCCTTTTTTACATCTTGCCCAAGACTACATAACTAGTCAATAGTAGAGCTAAAGTAAAAATTGGGCACTGCAGTGGATTGAATTGTGTACCCCAGTTTGGGCATGTTCTTGGTCTTAGTCTGCATTCTGGTTGGCATGGACCTATTAAAAATAATGTCTCTTCAAGATGTTACTTCAATTTAGGTGTGGCCCAACTAAATCAGGTTTGGCTTTAAGCTTGATTTCTGGAGTCATTTATAAACAGAGTGAAAGTCAGATAGAGATAAAAGCTATTGGGAGCACCAGAAGTGGAAAGTTAACAGGACCCGGAGCAGAAAGGAGAAAGCACTACTATGTGCTGGTCATGTGATGGAAAATCTGAGGAACTCCGAAGACTGCCAGAATCCTGAAGATGGGAGGAAGCAAGCCTTCTAGTCTCTGAAACAGTGAATCAATAAATCCTTATTATTAAGCCAACCAATTGTTGGCTTAGTATTTGTTTTAGCAGCCAGGAAATTAAAACAGTCAGTATGACTCCATAGTTCTATATACTAAAATTAAATTATTACATTGGAAATTCTGTTACCCAGTGATATGAAGGATAAGCTTAAATAGACATCTCAGAATACAGAGGAAGTGAAAAATGTGAATACAGTAAGAGAATATGATATATAGAGAGTATCAAAAATAAATTCCGGGCAGGCCACTGTGGCTCAGCAGGCAGAGTTCTTGCCTGCCATGCTGGAGACCCAGGTACAATTCCTGGTGCCTGCCCATGAAAAAAGGAAAAGAAGTTCCAATCTTCAAATAATTGGAGTTTCTGAGAAATAAATCGGGACGCAAAAAGACAACAACAAGTACTTTCCAGATTACTAATCTAATCTCAATGCACTTCAAATGATATTAATAAAAATAAACCTATATTCTAAAACATTTTGTCAGTATGTATGAATTAAATAGGCAAGATAAGGAAAATTACTATGAGTTTTACTTGAGAGTGGAGGTAAGAGAGTATAGAGCCATGGTATTTGGTAGGGGGAGGAGAACACATGAACAAAAATCACACTGGCATCAGGCTTCTCCTGTTACATTAAATGCCAAATATTTAATGGAGCAATATTATAATAGTTTTTGAGGGAAAAGTATTTGACATTAAAGTTTATATTTAAATTCTCTTTCGTGTAGAAAAGCAACGGAAATATGTTCTACTCCTAATACACATCTATTTTTTAAGACAAGCTATTTGATAGCTATGAACATATTTGCCTAATAGAGTAATCAAAATTAATACATAAAGATGAAAAAATTGGGGTATTTAAAAAAAGGACTGGTATACATTCTATTGATAGGTACAACACACAACTCCCAACAGCGATCCTGAGAATAATCATACCAGATTGACTTCACCATACTAATGATCTCACAAGAATGTAATTGTGTGGTGACTCCTCTTCAGTAGAATTTGGACAAACTTAAAATCAAACTGTTTCATTATGAACAGTTTTCTCTTTTAGGGGAAGATCCCTGTGAGATCTGGTAAAAACCAATGTCTCTTATGCACACCATCAAGCAAAGAATATACTTAGTTTCAGAATCTCAAATAAATTTTGAAACAATTATAGACAATTGTTTCTAAAACAATTATAAGAACTATCCCCAGGAAAACATTAAGAAATGCATCAAAATAATGTGTAGCTTCAGGGAAGTGATGACATTTTGATTGATTTTTTTTCTTTTTCTATTTGTGATTATATCCAAGCTATCTTTTATAAATAGTTTATTAATTTGTTAATTTCAGGAATTCTGCTTCCAACTGAGATGTAGTCAGTCTCAAAGTGCTTAGGTTTCAAAGTTTTTCTAGAGGAATGGATCTGTTATACACTCAGGAGAAAAATCCAGATCTCACCCTCAAAATATTTCAAACCTTAGATGAACTGAAACAAAATAAACTTTTAACTCAACACAGTGCAATGCCTGATTGGATTGAAGTGGTGTCTTGTACTCTAGCTGCCTGACAATGGAAAGGGGATGCACTCTCTGAAACAAAATAATATCTATTTTAGTTCCCATAGTATTTTTATTTTTTAAATTAAAAAAAATTTTATTGAGAAATCTTCAAACACATACTTTCTATACATGCTGCACAATCAGTGGATCACAATATCATCACATAGTTGTGTATTCATCACCATGATAATTTTTTAGATCATTTGCATCACTCCAGAAAAGGAATAAAAAGAGAAAAGAAAAGACTCATACATATCATACACCTTACCCCTCCCTCTAATTGACCACTAGTGTTTCCATCCACCCAATTTATTTTACTCTTCATCCCCCCTATTTATTTATTTTTATCCATTTTTTTTTTAGTTATCTATCCATACCCTGGATATAAGGAGCATCAGACACAAGGTTTTCCCAATCACCAGTCATATTGTAAACGTTATGTCTTTATACAATCATCTTCAAGAATCTAGGCTACTGGAACACAGCTTAGCAGTTTCAGGTACTTCCCTCTAGCTGCTCCAATACACCATAAACTAAAAAGGGATATCTATACAATGCATAAGAATAATCTCCAGGATAGCCTCTCAACTCTGTTTTAAATCTCTCAGCCACTGAAACTTTATTTTGCCTCATTTCTCTCTTCCCTCTTTTGGTCAAAAAGGCTTTCTCAATCTCTTGATGCCAGGTCCTTGCTTATTCCAGGCTTTCAGTCTCACATTGCCAGGAAGATTTACATCCCTAGAACTCATGTCCCACATAGGAGGGAATGCAGAGAGTTCACGTTGTTGAGTTGGCTTAGAAAGAGAGGTCACATATGAGCAACAAAAGAGGTTCTCTGGGGGTGACTCTTAGGCCTAATTTTAAGTATGCTGAGTGTATCCTTTGCAGGAATAAGTTTCATAAGGGCAAACCCCAAGATCAAGGGCTAAGCCTACTGATTTGGTAGTCCCCACTGCTTGCGAGAGTTCCCATAGTATTTTGAGTACATAGCATTCAATATACCCAAAAAAGGAAAATTGACAAGACATGAAAATGTGACCTCTGATCAAGAAAAATATAGCCAATAGAAGCAGACCCATAGTGTAACCTGGGTTATTAATTAAGCCAATTAAGCCAACATTGGCAGATAAGGACTTTTAAATGATTCTTATGAAAGTGTTTTAAAGAAAAACAGAGGAAAAGATGCACAAAATAGATGAAAGGATATATTAATTAAGAAAAAAAGAGGGGAGGAGCCAATATGGTGGGGAGGAGCCAAGATGGCAGCTTAGCAAGGTGTGAGATTTAGTTTGTCCTCCAGAACACCTACTAAATAAACAGGAACAGTACAGAACAGCTCCTGGAGCCACGTCAGTGACTGGACACACGGCGTACCCCAGTCTGGACCAGATGGACCGGCTGTGAGCCCCCCCAGAACCGTGAGTTCCCCAAGCCGTGGTGGCAAGCACTCCTTCCCCACAGGCAGCTTCCCAGAGGGGAAAGGAAAGAGACTTTACCAGCAGCAGGGGCTGAACACAACTAAGCTTCAAATGTGGAATTAATTCACAAATTCTGACTGCTAAAAATAGGCCCCCAGCTCAGGTGAACCTGATCAAAGTGGAGGTCGCTGATTTTTGCCCCGGTGCTAAGGGGGCAGGGCTGATGGAAAAAGAAAAAAGAAACAGAGGTTTTTGTCACTGTGTTTCTATGGAGGCTTGGCTGCCCTTGGATACAACGGCAGGGCTTCTCAGACTGCAACTGCCCCAAGCATAGGCAGAAACAAGTTTTTTTGAGAGCTTGTCTGGAGCCGGTACCTTCCCCAGGGAAGGGTGAGACCCAACTCAGGTAGAATCCCTCCCTCAAGGAACTCAGACCACAGGGCTTGGTAATTTGAAGCCATTAAAACCAGCCTACAACCTCTCCTCTATCTTCACCATGCCCCCAGTGGGAGAGTATGCCAAAGTTAAAGGTACCACATCATCTTATGCTGGTGGGACCTGTAGGCAGGCAAGTGCCACATACTGGGAAGGATAAAAAAACAGAGTCCAGAGACTTCACAGGAAAGTCTTTCAACCTGCTGGGTCTCACCCTTAGGGAAAACTGATGCAGGTGACTCCTCCTGACAGGAGGCCAGTTTGGTCTGCGAAAATCTGGCTGGGGTCTATAATACCTAAGTAGACCCTCTTAAGGGTGGGAGAAAAAAGGCACCATACAGGCTGGGCAAGAATAAGAAAACAAAAACTGAAAAATTCTCCTCTGTTAAACAAAACCTAAGCTGGTGGTCCAGAAAAAGCTGAACTGAATGTCAAAGAACAGACAGACAACAAATTCATCCAACAAGAAAATCCTAGATAAAAGAAGTGAAAGCAATCTCCAGAATAAACTAATTAAGGTAATTAAATGACTAGACGTCAGCAAAAAAATAACAAATCACACTAAAAATTGAAGCTATGGCCCAGTCAAAGGAACAAACCAACAATTCAAATGAGCTACAGGAGTTGAAACAATTAATTTAGGATGTACGAACAGACATGGAAAACCTCATCAAAAATCCAAACAATGAATTGAGGGAGGATATAGAGAAGGCAAGGAATGAACAAAAAGAAGAAATCAAAAGTCTGAGAAAACAAATCACAGATCTTATGGGAATGAGAGGCACAGTAGAAGAGATGAAAATAACAATGGAAACCTACAATGTTAGATTTTGAGAGGAAGAAGATAGGATTAGTGAACTGGAGGACAGAACATCTGAATTCCAACAAGCAAAAGAAAATATAAGGGAAAAATGAAAAAATATGAGCAGGGACTCAGGGAATTCAATGACAATATGAAGTGCATGAATATACATGTCGTGGGTGTCTCAGAAAGAGAAGAGAAGAGAAAAGGAGGAGAAAAACTAATGGAGGAAATTATCACTGAAAATTTCCCAACTCTTATGAAAGACTTAAAATTACAGATCCAAGAAGTGCAGTGTACCCCAAAGAGAATAGATCCAGATAGACGTACTCCAAGACACTCACTAATCAAAATGTCAGAGGTCAAAGAGAAAGAGAGAATCCTGAAGGCAGCAAGAGAAAAAAAATCCATCACCTACAAGGGAAGCCCAATAAGACTATCCACAGATTTCTCAGCAGAACCATGGAGGCGAGAAGAGAGTGGGGTGATATATTTAAATTACTAAAAGAGAAAAACTTCCAATCAAGAATTCTATATCTAGCAAAACCATCCTTCAAAAATGTGGGGGAAATTAAAACATTTTCAGACAAAAAATCACTGAGAGAATTAATGACCAAGAGACCAGCTCTGCAAGAAATACTAAAGGGGGCACTAGAGGCAGATATGAAAAGACAGAAGAGAGAGGTGTGGGAGGAGTGTAGAAAGGAAGACTATCACTAAAGGTAAAAAGAAGAAAAATTAGATATGACATATAAAATCCAAAAGGCAAAATGGTAGAAGAAAGTACTACCCATACAGTAATAACGCTAAATGTTAATGGATTAAAATCTCCAATCAAAAGACATAGACTGGTAGAATGGATTAAAAAGCAGGACACATCCATATGCTGTCTACAAGAAATGCATCTTAGACCAAGGATAAACATGGTTGAAAGTGAAAGGTTGGGAAAAGATATTTCATGCAAATAACAATCAGAAAAGAGCAGGAGTAGCTATACTAATATCCAACAAATTAGACTTCAAATGTAAAACAGTTAAAAGAGACAAAGAAGGACACTATGTATTAACAAAAGGAAGAATTCAACAAGAAGACATATCATAAATATTTATGCACCGAGCCAGAATGCTCCAAAATACATGAGGCAAACACTGAAAAGAGAAATAGACACACCTACCATAAGAGTTGGATACTTCAATTCCCCACTCTCATCAATGGACAGAACATCTAGACAGAGGATCAATAAAGAAACAGAATTTGAATAATACAATAAATGAGCTAGACTTAGCAGACATTTATAGAACATTATACCCCACAACAGCAGGATACACCTTTTTCTCAAGTGGTCATGGGTCATTTTCAA
>PVIY010051063.1:0-15884 GCA_004026745.1 Myrmecophaga tridactyla
AATCTTTTTTTCTCTATTATCGTTTTATTTCTTTTTCTGATGTCTTTATTTCTTTCTCTAAATCGATGCAAATGTTCTAAAAAATGATGAATATGCAACTATATGATAATATTAAGAATTACTGATTGTATATGTAGAATGGAATGATATATTAATGTTCTTTTGTTAAGTTTTTTAATTAATAAAAAAGTTTAAAAAAAAATCACTATGAGATATTATTTCACACCCACTGGAATGATTACTATTTTAAAAATGGAAAATTACAAGTGTCAGAGAAGATGTGGAGAAATAACAATACCCATTCATTGCTAGTGGGAGTTTTTAAATAATATATCTGCTGTAGAAGAAAATTTGCCATTTCCTGAGAAAGTTATGACCTGGCAATCTCACTTTTAGGTATATGACCAAAAGAATTGAAAGCAGGGACTAAAACGGGTATTTGCAACTGACATTCATAGCAGTATTATTCATAAGTGCCAAAAGATGGAAGCAACCCAAGTGACCATCAACTATGATTGATATTTAACTATTAATGAATGGATAAACAAAATGTGGCATACACATGAATTAGAGTATTATTCAGCCATAAAAAAGGCTGAAATTTAGATATATGCAACAATATGATGGAATCTTGAAGACACCATGTTGAGGGAAATAAGTCAAACGCAAAAAGGATAAATATTGTATTATTTCAGTCATATGAAATATGAAAACGCAAACTTAGAGTCAGAATATAAAACGAAAATTTAAAATGGGCTGGGGTAGGGAGGATGGAGTTAATGCTTAAAACGTACAGAACTTCTACTTGGAATGATGGAAAAGTTTAAGTAATAGATGCTAGTGATGGTAGCATAACATTATGAATGCAATTAAGAGCACTGAACTGTATATCTGAATTAGTTAAAAGGGGGAAATGTTATGTTGTATATATTATGTGCTGGTTTGAAAGGATGTATGTCCCCTTGAAAAGCCATGTTTTTATCTAAATCCCATATCACAAAAGCAGAATAATCCCTATTCAATACTGTATGTTTGAAACTGTAACCAGATCATCTCCCTGGAGATGTGATTTAATCAAGAGTGGTTGTTAAGCTGGATTAGGTGCTAACATGTCTCCACCCATTTGGGTGGTCTTTTTAAGTTTCTGGAGTCCTATAAAAGAGGAAACATTTTGGAGAATGAGCGATTCAGAGACAGCAGAGCAGAATGACATAGCCACAAGAAGTAGAGTCCACCAGCCAGTGACCTTTGGAGATGAAGAAGGAAAATGCCTCCCGGGGAGTTTCATGAAACAGGAGAATAAGCTAGCAAATGATGCCATGTTTGCCATGTGCCCTTCCAGATGAGTGATGAACCCTGACCGTGTTCACCTTGTGACTCTCCAGATGAGAGAGGAACTCTAACTGTGTTCACATGTGCCTTCTCACTTGAGAGAGAAACCCTGAATTTCATCAGCCTTCTTGAACCAAGTTATCCTTCCCTGGATGCCTTTGATTGGACATTTCTATAGACTTGTTTTAATTGGGAGATTTTCTCAGCCTTAGAACTATAAACTAGCAACTTATTAAATTCCCCTTTTTAAAAGCCATTCTGTTTCTGGTATATTGCATTCCAGCAGCTAGCAAACTAGAACAATATGTTACTAGAATAAAATTTTTCAAAATATCTGTGGGAATACAAAATGAAGCTGGAATTTAATAATAACCAAAGAACCAGAACTTTGACAAATATATGGAGATTAAATAACACACTCTTAAATAATCAGTGGGTAAAAAAAGAATTTGCAAGAAATATCGGTAAATATCAAACCCACATCTTCAGCATGGCAAGCAAGAACTCTGACACTGAGCCACCATTGCACGGCCCTCAACATCCTTTTGTGATGAAAACTTCAAAACATAGGAAACAAAGGTAACTTCCTCAATATGATAAAGGGCATATTTGAAAAACTGACAGCCAGCATCGTACTCAATGGAGAGAACCTGAAAGCTTTCCCCGTAAGATCAGAAATGAGAGAAGGATGCCCTCTGTCATCATTTTTATTCAACATTGTACTAGACGCTCCTAGCTAAAGCAATCAGGCAGGAAAAATAAATAAAAGGCATCCAAATTGGAAAGGAGGAAGTAAAACGTCCATTATTTGCAGATGACATGATACTATACTTGCAAAATCCTGAGAAATCTACAACAAAGCTACTTAGCTAACAAACAAATTCAGCAAAGTGGCAGGATATAAAAAATTAATGTGCAAAAATCAGTAACATTTCTATACACAGTAATGACCTGAGGAATCAGTTAAGGAAAAATTCCATTCAAAATAGCAACTAAAAGAATCAAGTACCTAGGAATGAACTTAACTAGTGATGTAAAGGACTTCTGCACAGAAAACTACATAACATTGCTAAAAGAAATTTTAAAAGATCTAAATACGTGGAAAGACATTCCCTGCTCACGGACTGGAAGGTTAAATGTAGTTAAGATGCAATTCTACCCAAAATGATCTACAGATTCAACACAATACCAATCGAAATTCCAACAAACTACTTTGAAGACTTGGAAAAACTAGGAAGCAAATTCATCTGGACGGGAAACAGACTGCAAATAGCTAAAAACACACTTAAAAAGAAGAATGAAGGGCAGGCCACGGTGGCTCAGCAGTCAGAGTTCTTGCCTGCCATGCCGGAGACCTGAGTTCAATTCCCAGTGCCTGCCCATGCCAAAAAAAGAAGAACAAAGGAGAGGATTAACATTTCCTGATTTTAAAACTTATCATAAAGCTACAGTGGTCAAAACAACATGGTACTGGCACAAAGACTGAAGCATCAACCAGTGGAATTGAATCAAGAACACAGAAATAGACCACCAAATCTATGGTCAACTGATTTTTGACAAGGCCCCCAAATCCACTGAACTGGGAGAAAATATTCTTTTCAATAAATGGGCATGGGAGAACTGGATATCAATAGCCAAAACAATGGAAGAGAACCTTTACCTTAGACCCTCTACAAAAATTAACTCAAAGTGGATCACACATAAATAATATGAATTAATACCGTAAAGCTTCTAGAAGAAAATGTAGGGAAACAGCTTCAAGACCTAGTAATAGGAGGTAGTTTCCTAAACTTTACACCCAAAGCACAAGCAACAAAAGAAAAAAACAGATAAATGGGAACTCCTCAAAATCAAATGCTTCTGTACCTCAGAAGACTTTGCCAAAAAGGTGAAGAGGCAGCCAACTCAATGGGAGAAAATATTTGGAAATCTCTTATCTGACAAAGGTTTGATATCCGGTATACATAAAGAAATCATACACCTCAATAATAAAAGAACAAAAAACCCAATTATAAAATGGGCTAAAGATATGAATAGGCATTTTCCTGAAGAGCAAATACAGATGGCTCAAAAGCACATGAAGAGATGCTCATCTTCATTAGATATAAGGGAAAAGCAGATCAAGATTACAATGAGATACCACCTCCCATCCAAAAGAATGGTTACTATTAAACAAACAGGACACTACAAATGCTGAAGAGGATGTGGAGAAATTGGGACACCTATGCACTGCTGGTGGGAAGGTATAATGGTACAGTCCCTATGGAAGACAGTTTGGCAGTTCCTTAGAAGACTAAATATTGAGTTGCCTTATAACATGGCAATAGCACTACTTGGTATGTACCATAAAAGCTGAAAGCAGTGACACAAACAGACATTTGCACACTGATATTCATAGCAGCATTATTCACAATTGCCAAAAAAATGGAAACAATCCAAATGCCCATCAACGTGGATTAACAAAATGTGGTACATACATACAATGGAATATTATGCAGCATTAAGACGAAATGACATTCTGAAGCATATGACAAGATGGATGAGCCTTGAGGACATAATGCTGAATGAAATAAGCCAGACACAAAAGAACAGATACTGTATGACTCCACTTTTATAACCATGGTAAAGGTAAAATTGGAGGTTTATAATATAGAATACAGGGGACCTAGAGATACATGGAAGCTAGAGATGGGTGAATGGTTAGCTTACAAGGCTGAACTCAAATGTAAGGGAATAGATAGAAGTGAAAGTGGTTCACTAGTGGGTCTATAAGTAATATCACCATATTGAAAATGAACATGATTGAAAGGGGTTTTATAGACCTATGTGTCATACTGATTAACACTAAAATTATAAATAAATGCTTGCATGAAGAAATACAAAGGTATGATTCTTGTACAAAGAGTGTTTAAGTTTGGGGTATGGGTGGAAGCTACTATTGCATGCTATGGGCTATGTTTAACAGGAAAACAACCACAGTGTCACAGCAACAGCAGGGGTAAATAATGGGGGGAGGGACAAGAGTTAAGGGGAGGTTTAGATTTTCTATTTGATGAGAGTGTGTTTATTGGTTAACTTTCTCTTGGGAACAATGACATTATCTAAAATTGAGAGTGCTGATGGATTGTTCACTTTGGACATATACATGATGCATAATGAATGGAAGTGAAGGATGCACTGACTGAGAAGTAGATTGGCAAACGATGGTGTATACATATGATCAAATATTGTGCTGCTACAAAAGGAACAAAGTTGTGAGGTATGCAATATTGTGAATGAATCTGTGGGACATTTGTTCAGGCAAAATAAGCCAGAAACAAAAGAGCAATTATTGAATGGTCTCTTTCAGAAAATGCCTATATGAAAATAGGGGCCTAGACTGTAAGCTCCTATAGCAGTCACATTTAGTCCCAAGAGGTAATTGTTATTTCTGGATTTAGAGCGGCTGTCTCATATATATATATATATATATATATAACCTGGCATTTAGAGATAACAACAAAGCTGGTCAAGTCGGGATTAAAGACATTCAAAACACAGGGGTAAGGAATACATTGTCTATATTTTAGAACCCCACCTATACTTTGAGACCAAAGGAAGAAAGGTTTATTTTGTCAAGAACTTAAATTTTCTATAGCACATAGTCTAACTCAACCTGTCTGGATAGCTTATTTAAACAATCAAAACACAAGGATCCTGGAATAAGAATGAGGGCTTTTAATCCTGTATAGCTTAATGTAATACCTAGATACATCCCAGAATATATTAAGCAGATAATCAAAGAGTATTTACAAAGTCCCTTGAGGGATGGGAGAAAAAATATGGAACCCTTAAAATTTACCACACTGAAACTGTGTCAAACATTAGGCACACCCAAATCAATAGGCCAAGTCCTTGATCTTGAGGCTTGCTCTTGTGAAGCTTATGTAATAGCAGAAAAGGTTAGCCAAGGTATAGGTATGCCTAAGAGTTACTTATGGAGAACCTCTCTTGCTGCTCAGATGTGGCCTCTTTCTAAGCCCAATTCTGCAAGTCGAATCATTGCCCTCCTTTCTACGTGGAACATTAAAGGGTGAAAGTCTCCCTGGTGGCATGGGAAATGAGTCCCAGGTTGAGTCTGGCCCTGGTATCATGGGATCAACAATGCCATCCTGACCAAAAGGGGGAAAAGAAGTGTAACAAATAAGGTTCTCAGTGGCTGAGAGTTCAAATAGTCAAGAGGCTACTCGGGAGATCACTCTTACACAAGCTTCAGTTAGATATTGCTATCTATCATAACTTGCCAAACCCCAACCAAAATCATTCCAGCCAATCTTAAAGAAAATCTAGGGCAATATATAAGATTCTACAAACTTTCCATGGACTAGGATAACTTTCCAGAAACCTACAACCTCCAGATGGGTCCCTGGACCAGATAAGTGCTAAAACCTAAAAAAGCCTGCCTCTCCAGAACATCAGCTAGTTCCATCTCCATACCCCATATTACTGACAGCCACTTTCAATATGATAAAGTTAGAGTGGACATAGCCCAAATACCCTGTATAAGTTAGGGTTCTCTAGAGTAACAGCATCAACAGGAAATATCCGTAAATGTAAAATTTATAAAAATGTCCCACTTAACCATGGGAATGTAGAGTCTAAAATCTGAAGGGCAGGTTATGAAGCTGACGACTCTGATGAAGGGTCTGGACAAACTCCACAGAAGAGGCTCACTGGCCAAAGCAGGAAGAAAGATAGTCTCTTCTGAATCCTCCTTAAGTGACTTCCATTGAATAGATTAAACATCACTGATGGCAAAAGACACTCTCCTTGGCTGATTACAAATGGAATCAGCTGTGGATCCAGCCAACGTGATTATGATTTAATTCTATGAAATGTCCTCACAGCAAAAGACAGGCAGCACTTGCCAAACCAGACAAATGGGGACCACCACCTGTCCAAGTTGACACATGAACCTGACCCTGACAACCCATCCTCTGTCAGCTTGGCAGCTATATACATCACTTTAAACCATACTTAATTTCTAAATAGAAAACCATAAAAGACGCATTTTCTTCCTCGCCTAACAATACCTAACTGTCCAGCATACAACTGGGAACACATTAAATCTCTCCAGAATAGGGTGTAAGTCTTTGGGAAATATTCATTTTTAGACTTAATATCTTACAACTTAAATACTATAACATGAACAAAACAGCATTACAGTCCTCATTTCTGTAACTGATCACATGGTTGTAGTTCATATTTATCACTACCTTCTTCTACTACACATTACAAGTTCCTTTTAACCTCAGCGAGCACTTCAGTTGGCCATGGCACTTTGCCTGGTGGAGTGACCCAAACCTTCATTCCTGAAGTTGGAAAGCCATTCGTAGTCCTTCCTGGATTGGGTTGTTGCAGTTTTCCATTGATTTTAATCACAGGGCATGATAGTACTAAAAGACGCTCTAGGGGATCTCCTATACTCCAGGAAAACTCTTCTTTACCTCCATTGTGTACTGCAGTCCTATTTCCCCGACAGTCAGGGTCAATCACCTCACCCAGTAACATAATCCCTATCTTGGATTGTCGACTAGCCCAAAGTGACCAGGTGGCAGTCTAAGATTCCAATTCAATGGAATCATTGTTGTTTCTCCTGATGGAAGCACTCCCCCTTTTGGAACTAAACCTGTAGACCAGTAGAGTTCAAGGTTGCAGGGACAGGAAGCAAAAATTTTCCTAGTGGATCACTAGGAGTAATAGTGAGTGGTACCAATCCCATTTGCACCCCTTGGTTCCCAGACCCATGGATCCTGGCTATGGGAGAAACAGCACCATACAGTGGATGCTGATTCAGAGCACATACAGCTTCCTGGAGAACATTACCCCAGCCCTTCAAGGTAATGCCACCTAGTTGGCACCATAATTGAGTTTTCAAAAGGCCATTCCACCGTTCTATCAATCCAGCTGTTTCTGGATGATGGGCAACATGGTAAGACCAGAGAATTCAATGAGCCTGTGCCCATTCCCAAACTTCATTTGCCATGAAGTATGTTCCTTGATCAGAAGCAATGCTGTATGGAATAACATGACAATGAATAAGGCATTCTGTAAGTCCACGGATGGTAGTTTTGGCAGAAGCATTGTGTGCAGGAAAAGCAAACCCATATCCAGAGTATGTGTCTATTCCAGATAGAACAAATTGCTGTCCCTTCCATGAAGGGAGTGGTCCAATGTAATCAACCTGCCACCATGTAGCTGGCTGGTCACCTCGGGGAATGGTGCCATATTAGCAGGCTGAGTGTGGGTCTCTGATGCTGGCAGATTGGGCACTCAGCAGTGGCTGTAGCTAGGCCAGCCTTGGTGAGTGGAAGTCCATGTTGCTGAGTCCATGCATAACCTCCATCCTTACCACCATGACCACTTTGTTCATGAGCCCACTGGGCAATGACTGGAGTTGCTGGGGAAAGAAGCTGACTGGTATCCATAGAGCAGGTCATCTTATCCACTTGATTATTAAAAGCTTCCTCTGCTGAAGTCACCCTCTGGTGACAAATATCTTCATGTTTTTAACCACTCAGAAAGGACTATCCACATACCTCTTCCCCAGACCTCTTTGTCACCAACTTTCCAATTATGGTCTTTCCAAGTTCCTGACCATCCAGTCAAACCATTAGCAACAGCCCATGAGTAAGTATACAAATGCACCTCCAGCCAGTTCTCCTTCCAATCAAACTGAACAACCAGGTACACTGCTCAAAGTTCTGCCCACTGGGAAGATTTCTCCTCACCAATGTCCTTCAAGGACACTCCAAAAAGGGCTGGAGTGCTGCAGATGTCCACTTTTGGATGGTACTTTGTACCTCACTTTTTGGGGCCTGTTGGGACTGTAGTCTAACTATAGGTCTGGAAGAAATGAGGGGTGGTGGGGATGGGTCATGAAAGGAACTAGAAGTATCTTCCAAGCCATTTGCTTCAGGGAATTCATTTGCAGTTTCATTTGGTGAAACAAGATTAATCATTCTAGGGCTAATCCCTTCAGGTGGAGGTGGGGTGGCCAACTCCTCAGGGCAGCCTGGAGGTGGGGCGGCTATATTCTCAGAGCAGACTATTACAGGGTTATCTAGAGAAGACTCAGCATGACCTAGGGTTTCAACCTCACCACTGACATCATTATCAATCCATATGTCACCATATGGATTTTTCATGGTCCCATTCATTTCCAATCAATGCTCTCACCTTAATGGTGTCTTAATACAGACACCATGCAAGATTGAGATTTCAGTTTACATTGTAAAGTTGCTACTCTAACAAGATTCTGATTCTGATTTTCGGAGATCTCAAGTCTATGGCTACAGGAAATAAGATTTTCCTTCAGGACACTCATAGAAACATTTACATTTGTCAGATAGTGTGCACACATACACAGCACATGAGCTTCTCATTTGAAGCCTTAAGCCCATCCCTTTCACTCATTAATGTATACAATGTATCTAACAACAACCAGCCAACATCTCTATACCTCCTATTTTGATAAAATTCCATAAAGGTATCAAAAACATTATCCCCCACAGCCTGGCTTCATACAAGCAAAGCATTAGAAGAATCAAATGGTGATATTTTGACTATCTCTTTTGCCAACTCACCTCATGGATTAGCAGTATCATTCTGATTACAGGAATCAGAGTCCTTAGCGCCTTTGAGTCTAGTCAGAGTAGAAAACTAATTGTAAAAACCCATTTTTAAGATTCTGTTTCTTAAGAACCACTCCTGGTACCAAGCTGTATTAGATAGGGTTCTCTAGAGAGACAGAATCAACAGGAAATAATTATAAATATAAAATTTGTAAAAGTGTCTCACATAACCATGGGAACATAGAGTCCAAAATCCATAGGGCAGGCTGTGAAGCTGACAACTCGAATGGAGGGTCTGGACAAACTCCACAGGAGAGGCTTGCTGGCCGAAGCAGGAAGAGAGACTGTCTCTTCTGAATCCTCCTTAAAAGCTTCCCATTGATTAGATTAAACATCACTCATTGCAGAAGACACTCCCCTTGGCTGATCACAAATGGAATCAGCTGCGGATGCAGCCAACGTGATGATGATTTAATTCTATGAAATGTCCTCATACTAACAGATAGGCCAGCACTTGCCCAACCAGACAAATGGGTACTACCACCTGTCCAACATGACTCATGAATCTGGCCATGACATATCCCTAAAGAGTGGGAGAAAGATCAAAGGTAATGATGGAGTTATACAGATAGCTTCCCATGGTTATGTGAGACACTTTATATAAATTTTATATTTTAACAAACGAGTATGACTGCGGAATCATTATATTGATATTTCTTTTAGTCTCCAGAATCCTAGAGAAGCTAGAAATAAAAACCTGGAATTGTGGAATTGTAACCCATCCCAAACTCTGAAATTAGTTCTTCTACAACTAATTGTTGTGCTGTGCTTTGAAATTTATTGCTTTTTTGTATGTATTTTATTTTTCACAAAAAAGAAAAAAAAAGGCCAATTGTGATGTGTTCTAGTTTGCTAGCTGCCAGAATGCAACACACTAGAGACGGACTGGCTTTTAATAAAAGGGAATTTATTTCATTAGTTCTTCAGAGGAAAGGCAGCTAACTTTCAACTGAGGTTCTTCCTTATGTGGGAAGGCACAGGATGGTCTCTGCTGGCCTTCTCTCCAGGCTTCTGGGTTCCAACAACTTTCCCTGGGGTGATTTCTTTCTGCATCTCCAAAGGCCTGGACTGAGCTGCAAGTGCTGAGATGAGGTATGCTCAGCTGCTTGGGCTGTGCTAATTTGAGCTCTCTCATTTAAGCACCGGCCAATTAAATCAGACATCATTCATTGCAGCAGGCATGTCTCCTAGCTGACTGCAGATGTAATCAGCAACAGATGAGGTTCACACATCACTGGCTCACATCCACAGTAACAGAACCAGGTACCTTCACCTGGCCAAGTTGACAACTGAATCTAACTACCACATGATGATAAAATATATATATATATTCACTCTAGCCTCCAATGTTCTGCTGTAGCTAGAAGGAAAAATCTGAGATGATGGTATGGTAGCCCATGACAAACTGGGAATTCTCCTGTAACTACTTGTTGAAGAGTCCTTCGAAAAATGTTGCTTTTTTCTTTCTTTGCTTTGTGTGTATGTTATATTATGCAATTTAAAAAGTTAGAAAAAAAAGGTGAAGGAGCCAACTCAATGGGAGAAAATATTTGAAAACCACATATTGGATAAGGGTTTGATATTCAGTATATATAAATAAATCATGCAACTCAGCAACAAAACAACAAACAACCCAATTATAAAATGGGCTAAAAATATGAAGATATTTTTACAAAGAGCAAATACAAATGCTAAAAAACACATCTTTATTAGCTATAAGGGAAATGCAAACCAAAGCTACAATAAGATATCATCTCAGAGCTATAAGAATGGCTGCTATTAAACAAACAGGAAACTATAAATGTTGGAGAGGATGTGGGGAAATTGGGACACTTATGCACTGCTAGTGGGAATGTATAATGGTACAGCCACTGTGGAAGACAGTTTGGCGGTTGCTCAGAAAACTACATATCGAGTTACCCTACAACCCAGCAATAACACTACTTGATATATACTCAGAAGAGTTTAAAGCACTGACATGGACTGACATTTGCATACCAATGTTCATAGTGGCATTATTCACAATTGTGAAAAGATGGAAACAGTCCAAACACCCATCAACAGATGAGTGGATAAACAAAACGTGGTATATACATATGATGGAATACTATGCAGCAGTATGACTAAATGAGGTCCTGAAGCCTATGACAACATGGATAAACCTTGCAAACCTAATGCTGAGTGAAATAAGCCAGGCACAAAAGCTAACAAAAGGTTAGCTACTATATGATTTCACTAGTATGACCCTGGTAAAGATAAACTCAGAGTCTTGTAATATAGAATATAAAGGACATAGAGATACACAGAAGCTGGAGATAGATGAACAGTTACCTAATGAGGTTGAACTTAAAATGTATGGGGATGGCTAGAACTGATGGCAGTTAGTGAGTTTATGAGTAATATTGTTATATTGAAGGTGAATAAGATTGAAAGGGGTTGTATAGAGCCATGTATCTCACCAATAAACACTACAAATATAGGTTTTTGCATGAACCACTTCAAAGGTATGAATCTGTACAGAGTCAGTAATAGAGGGATATAGGGGGAAAACTATTATTGCATGCTATGGTCTATATTTAACAGGAAAACATCATCAGTACCATAGCAATACTAGCGATAAATAACTCGGGGGGGAGGGACAAGAGTTAAGGGGAGTTTGGGATTTTCTCTTTAGTGAGGATGTGTTTATCTGTTATTTTTCTCTTTAAAGCAATGAAAAGTATCTAAAATTGAGAGTGATGATGATTGTACAACTAAGTGAGGATACCATGAGGCATGGATTGTTTATTTTAGACATTATCCATGATGTTCAATGAATGGAGTTGGCCAAAGCGTACAGTGGCAGAGAAGAAAAAGATGAACTATGGTGTATATATATGATGAACATTGCATGGCTACAGAAAGGAAAGAAATCATGAGGCAGGCAACAAGGTGAATGAAATCTTGAGGACTTTATGTTGTGTAAAATAAACTAGAAACAAAAGAACAGATACTGTATGTTCTTTAGACAACAGCTATAAGAAAATTGGGGCCTAGATTGTAAGCTCTTATAGCAGTCACAATTATTCTTGAGCTTTAAGTGTTATTTCTAGATTCTGAGATGCTGTGCTAAATGTATATAACCTGTTATTTCCCTGGAACTTTGGTAACCTGTGTAACACCTAAGACTCAGAGTTGGAGTTCTGCACTTCTGAAAGTCAACATTGTTATATGCAACAACTATTAAACAAAGCAAAAAGAGATTTCAATTAGAGATAAGAATGAAGCCGATGTGGTTGGGACTAAGGGAAATCAAAATACACAGTAAAGGATAACAGTGTCTGTACTTTAGAACATCACCTACTGTATGAGACCAAAGGATGACAGCTTTATTTTGAATAAAACCTAAATTCTCTGTAGCATACAACCTAATTCGACCTGTCTGGATAGTTCATTTAAACAACCCAAACACACAGAGCCCAGAATGGGAATAGGGCTGGTAATTCTACATACCTTGATCTAATACCTGGCTACTCCCAGAATATGTTGGGCAGATCATTAAAAAGTATAGCCAAAGTCCCTTGAGAAAAAATATGGAACTATTAAACTTTCCCACCTGGGAAACCCCTGATACTCTCTCAAACACTAGGGACTCCCAAGTTAATAGGCCAAGCCTCTGATTTTGAGGTTTGCTCTTATGAAACTTATTTCTGTAACAAAGAAGCTAAGCCTACCTATAATTATGCCTAAGAGTTACTTCCAGAGAACCTCTTTTGTTGCTCAGATGGGGCCTCTCTCTCTAAGACCAATTCTGCAAGTAAAATCATTACCTTTCCCTCTACATGGGGCATGACATCCAGGGGTGTGATCTCCCTGGCCACATGGGACATAACTCTCAGAGACGAGCTTGGCCCTGGCACCATAGGATCATCAGTGCCTTCCTGACCAAAAGGGGAAATAGAAATTTAACAAAATAAGGTATCAAGGGTGCAAGGGTAATTCAGAGGTAGAATTATCACCTACCATGTGAGAGTCCCGGGTTCGATTCTCAGTCCAGGAACTTCCCAAAAACAAACAAACAAAAATAAAAAGAGACAAAAATTCAACAAATGGTGCTGTAGTAACAGGATACTCACATGGAAAAAGAATGAAATGTGACCCCTGCCATACAGCATACCAAAAAAAAAAAAACAAAGAAAAGAAAAGGTACCAGTGGCCAAGAGAGTTCAAACAGAGTCAAGGCTACTCTTATGCAAGCTTCAGCTAGATATTATTAAAATAGCTATGGTTTGCCAAATCCCAACCAACATCATTTCTCTTAACCCAAAAGAATGCCCAGGGCTCTATCTGAGATCCTAAAAAAACTTCACACACTAAGTTCACTTTTCAGAAACCTAAAACCTTCCAATGGTTCCTAGGCTAGATTAGTCCTGAAAAATAGAGGTGCCAGTCTCTCAAGAACAACAACCATTTCCATCCCCCTATTCCATATTGTCAACATCCCTTCTCAACATGAAAAAAGTTAGAGTGGGCATAACCCAACTATTCCTAAAGATTGGGAGAAGGATCATAGAAGGAGAAGTTATAACAGAGAGAACTTAGGCTGTAACAATTGAGTATGACTACTTGAATCATTATATTGATATTTCTCTTAGTCTCCAGTGTCTTGAAGCAGCTAGAAGGAAAAACCTGAAATTGTGGAACTGTAACCTATACCAAACTTTGAAATCTGTTCTATAACTAATTGTTAAAATGTACTTTGAAATTTATTCCTTTTTGCATATATATTTCACAGTAAGAAGAAAAAGAAGAAATGTATCCATGGAACTGTAAAACACAAACAATAAACCCTAATTTAAACCATGGCCTATATTTAATAAAAGAGTTATAAAAATGTGCTTTCATCAATTATAACAAAGATACACCATTACAAGGTGTTGGGATGTATATGGAACACCTGTATTTTATACATAATTTTTCTGTATTTTTCACAACTTCCCTAATAAAAAAATTAGCAAAAGATCTAAACAGATACCTCATGTATGAAAAGATGCTCAATATCATCGATCACTAGAGTACTGCATATTAAAAAGAGATACCACAAGCCAACTATCAGAATACTAAAATCCAAAACACTGACAACACCAAATGCTGCTAAGTAAGGATATGGAGCATGGGAACTCACAAATCATTGCTGTCATATAGCTGCTTTGACACAGTTTAGCGTTTTCTTATGAAACTAAACAAAGGCTTACCACTGCTTAGGAGCGATCGTGCCCCTAAGATATTTACCAAATGAGCTCAAAATTTATGTTGGCAAAAAATCAGCACAAATGCTTACAGCAACTTTATTTATAATTGCTAAAACCTGGAAACAACCAATAAACCTCTCAATAGATAAATGAATAAACAAACTGTGATACATCCATTCAATGGAATGCTCTTCTGCAATAAAAAGAAATGAGCTATAAAAGTATGAAAAGACATGGAAAGAACTTGAAATGCATATTCATAAGTACAAGAAGCCAGTCTGATTAGTTGTATGATTTGTATGATTCCAAATATTTGTCATTCTGGAAAAAGCAAAACTATACAGGCAGTAAAAGATCATTGGCTGTTAGGGATTTATGGGGAAGGAGAAAAGGATGAAAAGGTGGAACACAAGGGATTTTGAGGACAGTGAAATTACTCTGTATGCTACTGTAATAGTTGATGTATGATGTTTATTAAAATTCATAGACCCATACAGCACAAAGATGAGTCTAATGTAACTATCAACTTAAGTTAATAATACTATATCACAATTGGCTCATCAACTGTAACAAATGTACTATAAGAATGCAAGATATTAATAATAAGAGAAAGTGGGGAGGGGTGTAATATGTGAATGATCTCTGTACTTTCTGCTCAATTTTTCCACTCTAAAAAATAAAGTCTTAATTTTTTAATAAAAATCTATGGAGTTGGACTGGGGATATATAAAGATGGGCTGGATGAGGCCATTTCTAATTTTAGCCTGCTAATATAATTTGATTTTTAACTGGGATATATATTCTTTGTTTAAATGAAAAGTAATGGGCTTCTTCGTTCCATATCAAAATATGTATTTTATCAATTTTTAATCTGAACATTTATTTTCAATATGTGATTTTAATTCTTTAATTTTTTTCACTTAAACTAAAAACATGATAGGACTCAAATATAAAAGTATTATTATATAGTCGTTATAAATAACTTCTGACTTTACTGTGGAACACTAATTCAAGTTAAATGCAAAGAGAGTTAGAAACTAAATGGAGTTTACCATTTTATACCAATATAAACTTAACATTTTAAAATCGTATTTTTAAATGCTCATTATCTGACAAATCTCTTTATTCTCAAGTGTCTGAAAGAAGATAAAAACATCCTACAACTATGTTAAAAAGTAATCTAGATCATTTTTCAATATGCCACTTGATGTTATGCATGTCATCAAACTATTATTTTTTTTAACTACAGATGATAAAGATCATGTGTATTTTAAAGAAATACCTTAAAAGAAAAGACCTTAAAGAAACTAGTATGACAAACATATCAAAAAGGAAGCAGGAATTGCACAATAAAATCCTAAATGTAGTCCACTTAGCTGACACCTTCATAAACAGCATTCCAGATTAACCGGGATGATTTCCAGAAAAAGCACTTTCAGCCAGGCATGTTTCAAAATGTTTAATGGCATAGTTTTGCCACACAAGTGACCTCAGCTGATCAGTAAATTTAGTAACAATTTTAAAAGATAAAACCATGTAAGCACACTTTTCTTTCAGCTTTCTTTTCTTTTTTCTTTTAAACACACAGGGCCATAAAATTCTTCTAGAGCTGCAAAGAAACAGAGAAAGCCCAGTCTACTCAATTCCT
>PVIY010051064.1:0-15872 GCA_004026745.1 Myrmecophaga tridactyla
GAGGTGAGGGGGCGCTTTGGCCACACTGTCTCCTTTAGCGCCGCCCCCCACCCCCAGCGCCCACCCCTCCGGCTGCCTCTCAGCCTCCCCCCAGCCCACCCACCCACATGGTGGACACACCGGCCCCCTGGGGGACCGTCTCCCTCTGCTCTGGAACCTGGATGACCCCGGACCACCTGGAGAGCTTCCTCATGACCGCCCTAAGCAAATGGTGTGCTCTGAGCCTGGTCCAGTGTTACCATGGCGACAGCGCTGGTGCTGAGGAGGTGGCCGATGCATGGGGTACCCTGACCCATGGGGACCACTTCCGCACCAGGTGCACCAGGCAGCAGCCAGCGGCCTCGTGGGCGCTCTGACAGCTGAACGGGGGCTGCCTGCACTGCGCAGGCTGAGAAAGGGACTTTGCACAAATGCGCCTGGGTGCCCCGAGCGCCAGAGAGGATATGAACACACAGCTCGGCCTGGCTGGGCTCGGGGATGCAGCCCTTCCAGCCGGTCTGCCACTGTGGAGGCGGGTGGGCTGTGGGTGCCCACCCCTCCAAGCAGGCCTGACCCCCTGCCGGTCTGATCCCTGCCCCCGTCCTCCTCACAGGCTGCTGGGAGATTTCAGAAAGACCGTGCCCACAAACGACACCCACCAGTGTTTTGCACAGTAGAAATGGACGAAGGGCAAATCAAGATATTTAGTCTGTCTTTTGGGGGTCCCAGGAAAAATGGGGGGGATGGACTGTGGTAGGGGGCAGTCCTAGGGCACCCACTGCCTCTCCCTGGGCCTCAGACACACCCTGTATGGGCCAGTGCTTGGCTGGAGGCCCCAACCCTGGACTGGGGGGTGGACATCGTTTTAGGGGGTCTCCTTCTGGCCAACAGACACTAGTTTCACTTGGAAAAAATAAAACATGCATCACGAGGTCTGGCACATAGTAATACAAGTACACACTGCTCACCTTTCTTTTGTGTGATGGGTCTCTTTTCCATGACGAAATTGGAAAAGGATAAACTGAGGCACGAGTTAAGAGCTGACTGCTCAGGAGGAGGGAAGCATGAAGCGTGAGTGCAGTTTCATGACTATTTTTGGTTAAAGAACAGGTAACAGACTTCAAGATGCAGAATGAAACAAGCTTTTAATAAACATTGGCTATTTACTCTTAGTTTGAGATTATTTTATGTTTCAGTTCAATTTAATATTATTAACACCTACAAGGTTGGGCCTTTTATTCAAAGTTGGAGGTGGGAAAAGAAATAAACTAAAATCTCCGTCCCTAAGCGACTCCGCATTCCCAGAGGGACAACAGGCAGAGGCAAGGCGTTTGTAGCCCTCTAGTATGTGGAGTGTTAGAGACATGGACAAGAAGCTACAAAGCCCTGTGGAGAGTTGGAACATCTTCCTGGAAGGGGTGACTTGAAGCTGAGTTGTTTTTTTTTTCTCTTTCTCTCTCTCTCTCTGTTTTTTTGTTTTTTTGGTGCATGGTCTGGGAATGGAACTCAGGTCTCCTGCATGGAAGGTGAGCATTCCACCACTGAAGTACCCCATGCACCTGAAGCTGAGTTTTGATGGCTAAAAGAGTTCTCCAAGTGGAGCAGAGGGCAGTCTACACAGAGAAGACAGCATGAGCAAGGCAGGATGTTGAGAAATAGCTTGTGTAGGTGGGAAGCCGTCTCTGTAATGATGGACGAGGAGTGGCAAGAAAAGGCTTAGAGAGGTATGACAGGTCACGGAGAGCTTTGTGTCCTAGACCAGGGAGCTGGGTTGTCGTCTTCTGGCTGGCATTCATGCACACATGACCGAGGGTATTCTGTTCCCAGGAGCCTGGGCTGGTAGTTTCGTGCTATTCTTCAGAAGTACTAGTAAGTGAGGACGATAGTATCATAGGGGTAACCTCGTCTAGTCTCATTTAAATAAAAAGTGAATTATTTGTACATAGGTGTTCTAGCTATTGATAGGAACAGATTTCTCTCGCCACAACCTCTGACTTTTATCTTTTATCATACCCACACCGAGGCTGAGAGCTGCTGCTTTTTACACACAGTCTTTGGAATCTTATCCCATCTTATCCCCATCCAAGGCTTCATCCACCATTGGCAGCATGCTGTTTCCAGGAAAGAGATTTCCGTGGTCTTGCCTCGGAGTGCTGGTCCCTGGAGAGGCTCCGCAAAGAAGGTTTTTAGGCCAGGACTCTTGGAGCTTTACAACATTCTGTAAAAAATTGTCTTTCGAGAGCCCTGCTTCCAAGAACCCAGAATTCCTCCCATATGTGACTACAGCACTTTTCATCATAGCATCTCCTGAGACTTTTGCTCTGGGGAAATGCAGCTCTAGTGAAATGACCTGCAGCCTTTCAGATTTTTGTTATTTGATTTATAAACTTCTTATCACAAAGTAGTCAATAGCATGAAAAATATGTTTTAAATATACCTTATTTTAACAATCTGGACACTCTATACTATAATCTGTAATGTTTTTGCATTTCTTTAAACAAATTTTGATAATTGCTACTCGAGGGACATCTTAATGGACATGATTTCAAATGTGTTATAACATGTCCTAAAATACCAAAATCACATCTTCTGCATCTCCAAAAGCCCAATGACTTGTTTCAGAGTGATTTGTCTCAATTTAATTATATAAATAAACTGAAGAATGTAAATAATGTGGCTGGACCCATTAGCTTAATAATCACACTTGTCCACTTAATTTTGGTTTATAAATGCAGCTTTAAATAAGCATATTATTAGAAGCAACTTCAGGTGACAAATTGCTCCTTTCAGCAGGATAGTATCAACCATTTGTCAGTTTTTGTCCTTCATAATTCCAAAAATTAATAAGGTAACCACATCAAGTTTTTTTTTCTTGGGAACATTTTCCTTTGTTTTTAATAATAGTTGTCCCTAATTAGCTCTTAGAAGTCATTCATTTCTAAGTAGGGAAAATCGGTGTCCATTTCATTTTAGACTCATTTCACAGTTTATTTTTCTGTTTTATTTTCACTGTTTTTGGTGTAGTTGCTTGCATCTGTATGTTCAATAGCTAGTATATTCTATCTGCTTAAACTCATTGCTAATTTTTTCCACTACTCTGCACTCATCAGGTGACAAATGAATTGTCAGCTCTATAAATGCTTCCCCAGCCTCATAGAGGCAGCTTCAGAACAGAATAAACAGGCAGATATGACTACCCAAACACTGAGAACGTAGAGAAACAAGAATCGGTCCTTAACTCAAACAGGATTTGCTTCTTTAGGACATACTTTTTGCATTGTGTCACAATAATAATTTGTGAAAAATGTTTCTCCAGAAATGTAAGGAGATGCCCTGATATTTTGAATACTTTGTGCTTCATATGAAAGCTCTGGTTCATGAAATCAGCAGATTTGGATTTACTGATGGAAAATCACTTTTCATCACCCCATTCTTTTCCTAGATGAGTGAGGTATCTTGAAAGGTTGAGCATTACCTCACAAACAGCAAAAGAAAGCCAACGAAGGCAGAAATAATTTCTAACTCTCTGTGTGACCTTCTAGGTCCCATGTCTATAAATATGGATGCTTCATAGCAGATTAATACAAATGTCATATAAAACTCTAGGCCTTTTATGCATTGGCACCATTGGCTGTTACTTGGTATGAACAAGCATAGAAAACAAAGCTTATGGTCAACATGGTTTGCTTTCTCACCACATGTCTGACTTGAGGGTCTAGTACTTTCTTGACCAAACAGATTTGGACTCCATGTTCCTTCCTTCATGTTCTGTGCATGATGAGGTACTTTTCCCCTCCACCCTCTGGCTCTCATTCAGGGTCTCCTAGGTGGAAAGACATGTCTGATCATCTGCCTTTCTGGTCTTTTCACAAACATCACCTTAATACTGTCTAAATTACTCTAGAGTTTAATCTTGTGTGTTTGGAGTTCCCTTGAGAACATTACAGTTTTCAACAGCTCTTTGCTTTGCCACTGGTGCAAACTTTTAAACTACACCCTTTCCTAACCCAGCTGCTCAGGGATTTGGGACAAGGGAAAGGCCACCCAATCCCCAGCTGCCCTCCAGCACTTCTCACAGATTCCCCCACAGGGTGGCCAAAAGTTTGGAGCTGCCCAGCAGGAGGAATGTAAAGGCAAGGACTTTGTGTAGCCCGTGGATTCGTGTTACAGTCTTTGTGGAAGGGATGGATTAAGCATTTCCTTCACCTTGCCAATCCTGTAAAATAAATACACAGTTCCATGTTGTAATGCAGCTGTGGGGCTGTTAAGCTGACTTTTGGTTGGCAGAGGGCAGTGCATTGATGCATGTGTGTTTAGGTGTGCATGCTGTTAATTGTGAGTGCTTGAAGAGGAAGTGAAAGAGGGCAGGGGGAGAGAGAGAGGAGGAGAAAGAAAACGGCAGCTTCAGGAGGGAGCAGAAAATGGGGGAGAGAGCAGAGATGGATAAAGGGGATGTTTGGGATGTTTGCTCATGAATAACAGCTTGCGTCTCTATCTACCCCCAAAACAGAAAGTAGATGTCTGTGCTTCTTTATCTTCCTCAGTCTTTCATTTTGTAAAAAAAGAACTCCATAGACCCTTCATATACATCCACCTATTTTTATGAATTTCCCCACCTGCCTTTCCTTCTCCACTCACACACATTTGCTGAGCCATGTGAAAGAAAGCTGCAGACCTCGTGTCACCTCAACCTTAAATATCTCAGCGTGTAACTCCTAAGAGTAGAGTCTCTCTGACATAACCATAATTACACTCCAGAAAATGAACACTAACTTAATACTATCAAATAAAATGCATCTTGCATTCAAATTTCTCCAGGATCCAATCCAGATTCATCAGACTGATATCTATTTCCATAGTCTCTTCATCTAGAACAGCCTCTCTCCCGGCGTTCCTTCCCCTGGCATCAACTTTTTGGATGAATACCAGCTTTCCTGTAAAATGTCCCACATCTTGGCTTTGCTTGGTTTGCCCCCCTCCTTAAAGTGAGAGTAAATAATTTTGTCAAGAATTCTGGTGATGCTATATAATTCTTCCAGGCGATGCTGTATAATTCCAGGAAGAATGACATATAATTTCTGGAGGTGTTACTGTCATTTCGTTAAGTTGTTGAATGCCAGTTCTTTCCATTATAAAAGTATCTTCTCCCCTTTCTAATTGCAGGTAATTTGCGGGCAGAACCTCCAGTCCATGTAAAGGTTCTGTTTTCAACAAACTTGCATCTTCAAACAATCAAGTATTACATCGGAGGTTGACTATTCCATCAAAAGTTATATCATTCTTTCTACATTCATTAGTGAGCTTTACTCTGCAAAGAATTCTCTCTCTCTCTCTATCTCATTCTCTCTCTCTCTCTCTTTCCCCCTTGTTGTTGTGCTATTATTACCTTTATTATTTTTGACGCTCATATTGTGTACATTTTATGCAGTTGGAGTCCCTAGACCTCAACTTTTATTGTTAAATATGTGCTGTATTTTTACGGTTAAATGTGTGTGTGCAGTTTGAAGCAATAGCAAGCTAGACAACTGGGTGGTGTCCAGTAGTTCCAGTTACATTTGGATTGTGCTTTTCAAATTCCTCTCTGACTTTTCTTGAAAGGCAGGTTACATTGGGGGTGCAATTCAGTGGTAGAATTCTCGCCAGCCACCCGGGAGGCCTGGGTTTGATTCTCCCAAAACACAAAGAAAGAAAGAAACCAATAAAAACAAACAAACAAAAAATTCAACAATAACAGGATACCCACATGGAAAAAGAATGAAATGTGACCCTGCCATACAGCATCCAAAAAAAAAAGAAGCAGGTTATATGGCTGGAACATGGAATCAGAAGAGAAAGAAGTTAATGCAAATGTTGAAAAGTAAGTCAATGACCAAAACCAAAGTGCTGTTTCATGACGAACCTGGTGTGGGGGTGTGACCAGGAAAGCAGGGGCGCCATCTGCAACATCAGAAAACTGGGTGCCATTTTGTAAGACATATTGGTGGATATTGTGTCTCGTGCCTTCCCAGACTTTCCTCAGTCTGCCTCAGTTTCCTCTGATGACGGTCTTTACCTGGACCTCAGCTGCCATGTATGTGGACTGCCGGTGTATCTCCCGAGGTGTCGCCTTCACTCGCCCCAGGTGCCTTCTACCCGGTGCTTGGACAGTGTGACCTCCACAGCGTCCGGCCAGTGACCTGCTCACTCTGTTTGTGGACTGTTGCTTCCCCAGCTCCTTCCCTAGACTCTTGTGTTTATCTCCATGCCCTTCATCTCACGTCCCTTTGGTAGCCTTGTCACAGCACCACCCTATTCCTGGGTCATCCCAACCATTTTCCCATGGGGTGGAAGTACTGGGGGGCCAGCCAGGGACCATACACTGTACGGAGCACTGAAGGACGGGTGAGAATTTTTGTTTTTCCATTCCATTTCTCATCTCACCTAAAGCCCCTGGCAATTAAGAAGGAACAAGGTCAGCACATATCCCAGTTTTCTCCTTTTAAGGAGTATAAAAATAGACCAGTGGGTAGAATACTTTGAAATGAAATAAAGTCTCAAAAGCTTTACACAGGAACTACCACATTTTATCACATCGGAGTTGGAATATATTTGGGTTCTAAAATATGACAAGTTGAATATGTTTTTAGCCTAAGTAACAGTCCTGCTTACAGCACTTCCTAAAACTAAGGAAATGATAAAGCCAGATGGAGATGGTGAGCTCAATTCCTTTCATTTCAGTCAAGTTGCAAGTGTGACTGAGGGAGAGAGAAAGGAGACATGATTATATAATTGCCATTTAGGGAACCAGGACAGGCAAAATCTTGTAAGATCCAAATGCTGTTTGCAAATATCCACTTTTCTTTTCTGCTCCAGAACTTGGACTGTGAAGACAATAAGGCAACAGAGAGGGGTGGAAAGAATTAAGTTGCTGAGATGGAATGAAACTCAACAAATTGGAGATGTTGGGTAGGAGAAATATAATACCCAAAATGAAATGCACATTGGAAGATTAAGTAGCAGAATAGATATTATCAAAGAATATTTAGGCTGTAGATCAGATTAATAAATCATTCAAAGAGGCATTAGAAAGTTATACAGAGGTGGAAAGTGTGAGATAAAAGAAAAGTGAATAGATGATAACATTAAATGATAATAGACATCCAGAAAGATAAGCAAATGATGATTAAAAATATTTTGGAAAATAATATCCAGGTATGACCAGAAATAAGAAAGTAGATAAGGCTCAAGATTGAGTGTTAAGGATAAGTAAGAACATATTATAGTAAAATTTAGGACTAATAAATGGAAATAGAAATGCATACAGTTTCCCAAAAACAAATGTCTGCCTCTCCATTTCAAAATTACTTTTTCGGGCGGGCCACAGTGGCTCAGCAGGTAAGAATGCTTGCCTGCCATGCCCGAGGACCCGGGTTCGATTTCCGGTGCCTGCCCATGTTAAAAAAAAAAATTACTTTTTGGGAGAAGTGTTCTAGGAAGAAAGAAAAGAAATAAAATAAAATAAAATATGAGAAATAGGGATAACATAATAAAATTTAATGTTATCAAAATGGAGAATCATGAAAAAACAGGAAGGGGAAATATCTGAACCACTACAAAACGAGAAATGCTGATGATAACATGATATCAGATTGGAGAAAGTTGAAAAAAAGGGTGAAACATTCTAGGAACTTTTCTTGTTCTGGAGTAATACATGAATATTGATAAGCTCAAGAAATTGATTTGGGCAAAAAAACACCTAGATGTGCTCCTTAATAAATATATAGGAAGGATCAGAAGACTACAAGCAGGATACATTACTTTCAAACAATGGAATGTTAAAAATAAATAGAAAATTATGCAAAGTAGAAAATATGAAATAAGATGGTAAAATAAGTCTTACTAAAGCAAGCAAGAACCTTGAATAGACTTTTCTCCAAAGAAGATAAACAAATGGCTAATAAAACACATGAGAAAAAATGCTCAACATCATTAACCATTAGAAAAATGTAAATCAAAATCACAAGATATTTCACACCCACTAGATTGGCTACTATTCGAAAATGGAAAATTACAAGTATTGGAGGGAATGTGGGGAAATAGGAACACTCATTCCCTGCTGATATGAATGTAAAATGGTGCAGCCACTGTGGAAAATGGTTTGGCAGTTCTTCAGAAAGTTAAGTATAGAAATAGCATATGACCTGGCAATCCCTCTTCTAGGTACATACCCAGCAGAACTGAGAGCAGGGGACAACAGATATTTGCACACTGATGTGTGCAATAGCCAGAAGATGGAAGGAAAACAACCCATGCGTACATCAACAGATGAACAGATAAACAAAATGTGGTGTATTCATACAATGGAGAATATTATTCAGCTATAAAAAAGAATGAAAGTCTGATACATGCCACACAGTGGGTGAATATTGAAGATGTCATATGCATGAAATAAGCCACATACTGAAAGACAAATGTTTGTTGATCTCACTTACCTGAAATAATTAAAATATAAAAGTTTAGAATCAGAAGCTAGAATACAGGTTGCCAGCAGCCAGGGTGGGTTAACACTCCAATTGTACAAAGTTTCTGTTTGTGGTGATGGAAAGCTTTGGCAACAGGTGATGATGACAATAGCCAAACACTGTGAATATAATTAACACCACTGAATTGTATATTTGATAGTGCTTGCAAGGGGAAATTTTAGGTGGTAAAATTTTATTCTGTTAGCAGAATAAGATTTTCAAAAAATAATAGGGCTGTGTGATACAAACAGTGAAGCTTACTGCAAACTATGGATTATAGTTAATAGTAAGATTCTAATAATATTGTTTCATAAAAACCTTTAAAATAAAGATGCTGAAAAGTTGAAGATGGAAGAATAGAAAAGGGATGGATGCTTATTACCAAAATACTACCCCAAATAAAACCAGGACAGAAGGGTCACATTTTGTTTTATCATACAAAATGGACTTTATAGGGAAAATACCATAAGGAACAAAGAAAAATCTTATGTATTTGTAACAGGCACAATATAATAGGATGATGTTTCAAAATGTGAATAGAATTCTCAGATGAACCCCCCAGGGTCCCCCAGCCTTGGGTGACTGGTTCCCTTAGTGTACATGGGCCTGTCACTTTTTCTAACCAACAGAATATGACGAAGGCAAGTATGCTACCTTACGTGGCAAAGGTGATGGAATAGTGCAGTTAAAATTAAGATTTCTAATTAGATGACTTTAAGCTCATCGAGAGAGAGCATGCTGGGTGGGTCTGACCTAATCAGGTAAGCCCTTTAGAAGAGCACTCAGCCTGCCCTGAACACTGAGCTCCAAACAGCAGGCTCTCTCTTCTATCTTCCTCTTTCAGTGCCTCTCTCTGTTTTTTCTTTCTTCTCCTTTGCTTGTCTTGAAGAAAATGTTGCTGAGGATTTTAGAGCTTCAAGAAAACTAATTCTGTCCACATCCAAAGGGATCTTGGGAGCGCTTTCTCTGTGGAACCTTGGGTGAGAATGTGGCCTGGCAGATGCCTCAACTTCAGCCGTGGGAGACTCTGAGAGAGAATCCGGTTAAACTGCCTGGGCTCCTGACCCACAGAACTGTGTTCTTTTAAGCCACAAAATGTGTGGTGAATTTTTATGCAACAAGAGATAGCTGATACAAAAGTCAAACATATGGACAGTAAACATTAAATCTTCTAACTATGTAATGCAATAGCAAATAATAAGATTCAATATAGACAAATAATAAGTCATCTGTTACATAACATCCTTTGTGGGATCGAGCACAGGAATCCATTATCATATATTAATATTTATGCAGCTAAATAAATGAATAATAACTAAGGATACGAAGTAGTTTCCTATTAGTTCAGGACCGCTTTTGTATTGAATGCCAGATTTCCTCACCAAATGAATCATAGAATCTTAACTTTAGAATTGCAAAGGAACAATGGCAGGCAGGCTTGTACTTTACATGTAGGTTTACATCTAACAATAGAAGAAGCCATATTTTGGGCACACATATGGAATATTTACAAAAATCAGACATGTTAGACTTTTGAAAAATTCTCAAAATGTGTTTTAAAGAATAAGCACCAAACAGAACATGTTTTCTGACTTCAAAGGAATAAAAGTTGAAGTCAGTAAAAAATAGCCTAAAATAATATGACACGTCTGGAAATAAACTATTGACCCTTCAGTAGAATAGGAAATCGTAAGATATTTATGGAATGGAGCAGAAGTAGTACTCAGGTATATTTTTATTGCTTCAAAAGTACTTATAAGAATATAAATAATATTGAAATAAAAGAACTAAGAATGCCACTGTAAAAACCTGGAATCCAAGAAGCAAGAAAAAAGGAGAACACAAGATAAATGGCTGACTAAAACTAAACACTGGTTGTTTAAAAAGATTCATAAAATAGGCAAACTTCTGCCAAGAATTTTCAAGAAGTTACATGCAAATAAGGTACCAGATTATTAAGGAGTAATAACAGCCGAAGTGATAATCATTAAAATAAAATATATGTCATGTACCTACGCGTCAGTAGAGGAGGATTTGGAGTGGCATGGGAATGAGGTCTTCTGCCATCTGCTCTACGTGGCTGGGGGTTGGCGAGGGGGACAAGCACCCTGCCCATCCCACTAAACCCCTGGGGGCAGGGAGGGTCCAGCTTTTCTGTTGGATTTGTTTAGAGCAGTTGGGCATTGGCAGAAAGGTGCTCTGTTAGGGGCCCTTTTCCAGTCCCCTGGCCAAGGGGAACAGGCTCTTTCTTGGAGCTTTTTGACCCCTGTCTGCTGCTGGTCCAGGGTTGGGTTGGGAGCCCCTGCACTGCCTCAGCTGGCACTTATCAGAGGCGATGAGGAAATCCACGTCTCAAACTTCAAGTTCAAGGTCCCTGGACAGTTAGCTGCCTTCTTTCTACCTCTCAAAGCCTTCTTCCCACCTCTCAAAGCCTTCTTCCCATGCTTGCTCATTCAGGTTTGTGGGGATTTTTGTTTTAGGTTGTGAATGAGAATCTGGGTGGATCTGTAAGTCTTCTGAGTCTTGTGGTCTTATTGTTGGAAACCAGACGGGCATCCAGATGGACGGAAGAGATCTCTGCCTAATATTTGATTCCTGGGAGCCCCATGGCCTCTTTGGTTGTGTCTCCTGTTTTTGCTATTTTCATTGCAAATTAAATATTTTTTAATACTTGCAAAGTTCTTAACCAAGTTCCATTTTGCCCTCCAATGAATTCTATACAGAATTGTGTATGGCATTGCCCTTCCCCAGACCTAAAAATTTCAGAATAGCATACTGAACTGAAATGCCTAAATGGAATGATAAACCGTGAACAGACCTCATTTTATAGTGATATGCTTAAATTGATTTTAAAAATGAAACAAAACATTAAAGCACAACTTGTACATTCTGTAAGCCTAAAGCATGCAGATCCCACCAGCCCTTCTCTTTATTTCAAGTGCTAGTAGTGAAGACGGCATTTTGTCTTAACCTGTAGTGTGGGACCTGCAAGAAGCCCCCAGGTAAACTTGGCTAGCGGGCAGCAGACCCTGGAAAGCCTCGCCTCGGTGTGGGGCAGGGACACAGGCACTCAATGAGCTGGAAGACAAGAGGCTTCTTGCTGTGGACAGCCTTCAGGACACATGGCAGCGGCCGGAGTGGTGAAGCCAGTTGGCGGCGGCCTGATACCTGTAGGTAGTCAGGTGGGAGGCAGGTGGCACAGGTAAGAGAGTAAGGAGCCTTACAGAAAATGCCCCGCAGCAAATGGAGAGGTCTTGGTGGGTTGTAGAGGAAGAAATCTTCCTTGGCCTAAGCTGCTGGCCGGATACATGGCAGGTGTGATTCAGGAAGCAAGGAGAATGCCCCTGATAAAAGCTATGCGGTCAGAGAAAGCTGCTGCTGCCCATGTGAACTGCTGAGCCTGGGCTTCTAGGCATCCCGAGTCATGCTGAGACACGTGGGCTCATGTGACCCCGAAGCCTGGGGGAGTAGAGGCTGGCCGTCCATCTGGATATCCATCTGGTTTCCAACAAGAAAACCACAAGACTCAGAAGACTTCCAGATCCACCCAGATTCTCATTCTCACAACGTTAAACAAAAATCCCCACAAACCTGAACAAGCAAGCACAGGAAGAAGGCTTTGAGAGGTAGAAAGAGGGCAGCTGACCATCCAGGGACTTTGAACTTGAAGTTTGAGACGTGGATTTCCTCATTGCCTCTGATAATGACTCTTAGGAAGTAGAGGTTTTTATTACCTTTTTTTTTTGACAGGGAGAAGAACTAAGTTTCTAGAGGCTGACAACATTGAGGAAAACAGCCAGTAAAGGCTCAACCACAATTTGAATCCAGACCTCTTAAGCGTCTTACCTTACCCAATGGGTTGTTTGTTAAATCTTATGAATTTCACCAACCATCTGGTTTTAGTTTCTCATCTAATTAATAGTGAACAGTTTCTTGATAGTATTTTTATTCACCTTGTATTATGTTTGTTTGTTTTTCTTGCTATGATCATGAACAATCTCCCACTCATTTTCACTCCTGGTACACGCTGATGGAGTTTTCAGGAGCACTTACAAAGTCTGCAGCTATGCAGGGAAATTGGCTGTCTGCATATAGGGTGTGGCATGTGATCATCCAGGGTGTTTGGAGAAAATTTCAATTTTCTCAACCTAGAGATCAGAAAGAAGAGATTGTGTCTTCAATTAGGAACAAAAGAGATTGTGCTAATATAAATATGTGTCTCATTATAAGCCTTATTGTAGACATTTCCTGGTGATTGCTCACAGCAGGCCAGGCCACCAACTCACATCACAGCAAGACTTTCAAGAAGAAAACCTAATTATAGCTGCAGGCATAATGGCTCAAGTACCGCTGGCATATGCAGTTCTCCATCCAACGTCGCTATTGCATTTCATGGGGCAGATGAAAAATAATGCAGCCAACATTAAGAAATGTTTCCTACAAGTGTTCTAGAATAAACTGTTTACATATTTTCATCTTTCCCTTCCACAGTTGTTTAAATAAAAAGAAAGTGGGGGGAAAAGAAAAGAACTTCACAATAAGCTCATGCCAAGTCTAATTTCCATCACAGTGTTACCAGACAAAGGCTGCCTTTGTCCAGATGTGCTATACCTGATGGTGTCCCAAATTGCAGATAATACAAAATGTATCATTTCTGCAAATATTTCATTTTCCAAGAAGTGCAGTAATTGGAAGGAAAATCACTCTTAACGCATTTTAATTAGTGATAAATATCCAAAGGCCATTTTTCACCTAATTTTAGATAAGCATATCTAGAACATTCAGTTCCTTTTTTTTTTTTTTTAAAAAAAAAGCTATTTGAATGATTGCCTTTTCTAGTTCTACGTTAACTTTTACATCTGTTTCTGCCTTAGGTGTTTGTACTTACAAGGACCGTTTTTATCCTTGAAAGCAAAAGCTCCCTTCGGCAGCTTTGTTAATTTGTAATACTTTACTGAGAGGATTGCAGGTTGGGAGGTTTGGCAGCCACCAGAGCCCATCCGTGCAGCTTTGCTTCTGATGTGGGACCTCAGGGGATAGCACGAGGCTTTTTCCACTTCTTGAGCTCAAAATTTAAAAGCTGATGTCCTCACGAAGTTCTTTGTGGAAGAGTCCAGGGCCGCATCTGGTGCAGTCCTAGCAGCCCCTGGGCTGGCAGGAAGCGGAGGGACTCAGAGACACAGACAGGCACAGAGGCCAGTGGGAGAGGCCAGCTCTTTGGCCGTTAGTGACAAGGGGACACCCAAACGAGTCTCATCATGAAACAGCATTGGTTTCAAATCCCAGAGGGTTAGCTCAGATTCAAAGCTTTTTTGCTCTTCCCACTAAAAACAAATGAAATACTGCCTTTTAAGTCTATTTTAATGGTGCTGTTGTTATCAACAAGAAAATTGGAGAGAGGAAGAGATAGAAGCAGCCGTAAATTTCCTCAACAACAGCTTCCTTATCTGCAAAATAAAGGCCATGCAATCTGGCCTAGGAAGTCACTTTTGCTCAGCTCTTCATGATTTTGTGAATCAGTAGCTGTCACCATTTATAGTCATATGATGATTATTATATTATATATATTATATTTTGTGAATTTTGCAGTTTCCAAAAACACTTGTATGTTCATTTTATAAGGAGTCATATAAATTCAAAATCCGAGTCCCCAAATTTCCCTTCTCCATTTCTGAATCTTTCCAAAGAAATCTTTCCCTCCACTGATCAGTCTGGGCATGGGAGAATTATGGCTATGTTCAGGGACTTCTGTCTCTGGGAGGGATTCTCCAGTGAAGCTCGGTTTGCCAGGCCTCAGGGCGTTTCTACCAGGTTGCTCCTCTTTTTTGGGGAGAGGGGAGAGGACGTGTATGGGCTGGGAATCGAACCCGGGTCTCGTGAGAATTCTACCACTGAACTACCCTTGCACCCCCTAAATTTCTCCTCTTTAATGCGTTCTCTGAGTGTGTTGGAGAAATGATCTTAGTGCAAACGTGGGAACTTTAAATGAGGCTGAATGTGGGCTTTTCCTTATATCCTGTCATAATCCTGTCATTATTTTTATAATGAAAACAAAAAGAGTAGAAATCATGCATATTTTTATAATGAAAACAAAAAGAGTAGAAATAATGCAGGCGTAGTGTTTAAAAAGAGTAAAACGCTTAATTTTATATTACTTTAAATAAGTGATTTTTAAAAGATTATTCTTTATTTTTATTATGAGGTTTTTATTCGATTCACATCTGAGTTTGGCTTATTTTAGCATTTGGTATCTGAGTACAACGTTAGCCCAGAATCAGTTTCGCATTGTGTTTATGACTGAATGCCACGCACAGGCTGGATATTTATTTGGGGTTCATTGACTCTTTCAATAGATCTGTTTCTTCTTTTCATTATTGTTCACACTGTAGAGAGAACACCTTTCTGCAGAGGAAATGATTTGCATTATATTTTTATCATAACTCTGACTTATCTGTGTTAGTTCTGAATTGCCTTCTTCTTTGCTACTTTTCTGCACTCTCAACAACTTCCTTTTCCAACTAGAAATTATAATAGGGCATCAGTCAGCATCCCTTTTTTTTTTCCATGAAATAAATTTTGAAAGATCGTTTAGGTTTAAGGCAGAAGCTTTCTCTCACTCTTACTTCACTGCTGCTCCCAGCAGCCCTGTCACCTGCAGCTCTTGCAGTCTTGTCACTTCTGCTGCATGCCCACTGCCTGCTGCACGCCCCTTTACCTACTATTTAGGGAACCTCAAGTTAGCGCTGACTTCAGTTTTTCTCTTCTAGCTCATTCTAGATACTGCTGTTAGATTCCTGTTCCTGAGCCTCTGACCTCCTAGAAAGCCTCCAGGGGCCTGCTATTTCCAAATAGATAAAATTCATGCAACTTCACCCAATATTAGTCTCGCGTCTATCATTTCCATTTTTCTCTCATTCTGCTTCAGGCTTCCTTGAATCAGTATAGGCAAGTTAGGGATACCAATTACAATGCCTTCGCACATTTTGCATACTTTTCTACCTCCATTTCTTTGTTCAAGTCCTGCCTTCCCAGAACACCCTACCCCATCCCTTCCTTATCTAGATGCTGAAATCATCATTCCAGCTGGGACCCCAGGCCACCTGTGGCTGCTGGAGCTGACTCTAATATTCTAACTCTGCAATCTTTGAATTACTCACTCTTTTTATAAAGGAACTTGCATTTCTCTTACGTAGTTTCTGTATTGCATGGCAATCGTGAACTTGAGTGCTTCCTATGGGAGACCAGAAGCTCCTTCAGACAGAATTAAGATTTCTTTCTTTTGTATTTTGGGTTTGGGAAATATTTATTTTATCTTCTAAATTACCCAGATGCTCAATAAACATCTCTCAAGTGGATGGTTAGATAACCAAATAAGGAAGATCATCCCAGGTT
>PVIY010051065.1:0-15869 GCA_004026745.1 Myrmecophaga tridactyla
GGAGCTGGAGGCTGCCTGGAATCTGGGGGAACCTTGGAGAGAAAAGGACCCCCGTCCTTAGGCCCTTGAAAATGGAAGAACCCAGGAAGAATGCTGGGAGGAGACCGAAGGAGGAAGGGGTCAGTTCTAAGCACTTCTGTTAGCAAGTAGGAACGCATATGCCCCATCCATGTGTGAGTAGGTCTCGGTTCCCCCCAACCGGGACATGGATCCAAAAGAAATGAGCAAAGCAGAGCTCAGACACTGTCCCAGCAGGAAGGGGTGTTCAGTGACTGCGGTGCTAGCTTCAGGCCTGTGCAAGGGGGCAAAAGGGATGCAGCTTCAGACTTTCATTGTCAGTTTAACACAAAGACTTGTGTTATTGTAGGGGGTGAATTAATGTTTATCAAGTGCCTGCAATGACCTAAACATTCTATCCAGGCCTAATTTAATCTTTTTACCTGCCATTCAAGGTAAGTACTGTTATTCCCTACTGTTGAGAGCTGAGGAAACTGAGGCTCAGAAAAGTTAGATAATTTGGCCAGGATTAGAAGGCTTTGCAGTAAAGGGGTCTGGATTTGACCTAATATGCATGACTCTCTAGAGGGCAAGCTCATTCCCCTGCATCGTGCTGGGGAGGTCTTTTATTGGGGGCAGAGGGAAGGTTGGAGATTTGTTGGATATAGTGGTGAAAGCGTCGCCAAGTTCACTGAGCCCAAAGATCTCTTCGCCAAATTCAGCACTTGCCCTTCTCTAAATCTGACCACACTTCCTTTTCTCCACACCTTTATTGGAGCTGTTCCAACCCCTGGAGTGCTACCCACTCCCTCAGCCCCATTTCTACCGCCAGGACTCATCCCACAAAGCCCATCTCCAACTCCTAGGGGCTTCTCTTGGTTTCTGCTGCCATTTATCTTGCTCTCCTCTGGGGAACCTCTTCCTCATACACTCACTTGGCTCTCAACTAGTATTAGTGCCATAAATGACCTTATCCCATCCCCTAGATAGAGACTGACCTTCGCCCCACAGGTTGGAGGCTGGCTCTTGAGCCCATCACTTCCCTCCCTCAAAACCTTTGAACCGTGAATATGCAACTATGTGATGATATTGTGAATTACTGATTATATATGTAGAACGGAATGATCATATGTTAAGAATATTTTTGTTCATTTGATGTTTTTTTTAATTAATTAAAAAAATGTTTTAAAAAAAAATAAACCTTTGAACCCTGCAGCATGGAACTGAACAGGGCCTAGAGTGTCCCTGCCACTCACAGTATGGCTGAGCTCTCAGGCCCAGTGGAACTCACCCTCCCTTCCAGGAGGTGGGTGGGCTGGGCCGCCTGAGGCAGTGCCTGTGCTCCAGAACTGACTCTCTCAGGACTCACTGCCCTCTAGCAGTCATTAGTCTGACCTTAAACCTCAGCTTCAGTGGCCCCAGCTCAGGTTGGAGGGATGAGGCTGGGAGAGGAATTCCCAAGAGGGCTGCCAGCTGTGTGGTCCTGGGAGCCCTTGGGGAGGCTGGCCAATCTACAACAGGCTCTGTGAAGCTCACCTCCAGGTCCTTCCTGCCCTGCTCCTCCCCAGTCTCATTTGCCAGGGTGCAGAGCTCAAGCCTGAGTCAGGTGTGGGGGCACAGGGAACAAGGAAATCACCAGAAACTACTCCTGTCGGCAATGCCAGGCACTCTCCTTCCCTACCCGGATCCCTGGTTTCACATCACTCCCCATCTGCTCCCTCTGGGGGCCTGGAGGTCTGGCAGTGAGGCCTGGAATATGGCCACCCCTGACCAACGCTCCCCACCTTGCCACATGCTCCCGGCCCTGGGATCTGAGTTTCCAACTCCTCCTCCTCCTCCCCATCAATGGGATGCAGACTCTCTTCTTCTGCCTCCAGGGTTCACCATTCATTCATTCACTCATTCATTCTTTCAGAAGACCATGCTCCCCTCCAACTCCGTCTCGGTACCCTGTTTAATTTTCTTCATGGCACTTCTGACTCCCTGAAATCATCTCTACTTTACGTTTACAACTACAGAGTCGATTTCCGGGACTAAAATGTAACCTCCATGAAAGCAGAGACCTTGTCTGTATCACTGTCTCACCCATTGGGTGCTCAATAATTAATTGTTGATCATCAACTCGGTATATTACATAAATGCTCATTATCTGCTGGTGTAGACACTTGGCTATTTGAGGAGGGCTTGCAGTCAGACAAGCTTTCTGGGTAGTTCTCAGCAGTAGTAGAAGTGGGGCATGATGTCACACAGTGGGGATGAGCTGCAATGGGGGCACTACAGGACCTGGCACCCGAGAGGCACAGAGGCAGCCTGCGGGAGAGCCTGAAGCCAGGCCTTCTCCTCTACAGCCCCAGCTCAAACTTTCCAGATGGGGCAGGTCCCCAGTTAGTGCTCATCTAGCACCACCCACCTCAACGTCTGGGCAGAGCAGTTAGCAGAGTTGTAATTTTACATTTGCTCATACGATTATCTGACCATTTCCATCATCCTGGAAAGTTCTATTGGACAGTCCTGCTCCAGACCGTGTGCTCCATGGGGCATCAGTGTGTCTGTTTGGCTCACTGTCTAGCCCCAGTGCCTAGCATGGTGTCTACCCTGCGGGGTAACTTGGTAAATATTGTTAAATGAATGAATGGGTCAGGGAAAGACTGAGGGCTGAGTCCTCCTCGAGGGAGCATCTCCTCTTTCCAGGAACTGGCCCTTTGTTCCCTGTATTCATCTACTAACCAGAGTGCTCCATCCTTCCCCAGCCGCCTGCAGTATCACCTTGTTCCAAAACTTCTGCTTTTTACTTGGGCAGAAGACTTTAGGGCTGAGGCCTCCTGGAACAACTCCAGGGGGCAGCACTTATGTTGTATATACCCTAAACCCAATGTTTGGTGTCCCCAGGATTTGGGCAGTGGTGGTCGCCCCTCAGGTAGCAAACTTCCTGGCCACATTCCCAGACCCACCTATGGTACTCTGGGCAATTTTATGTCAACACCATTATCTTCAGCAATCATGCAGCACCTGGCTTCCATAACTAAGGCTTCAGTTCTGGCTCAAGAGGTTTTTCCAGCTTTTCTGTCCCATTTCCTGGTTGCCTTTCTTTTACCTTTTCCCCTGGGACACCAACTTGAGTCATCACCTCGATGTCCTAGATGAAATAGGATGCTTTATTGTGGGGACTTTCCCTCTGGGGCCCTCCCATTTTGGGGGGCCCAGCCTTAGGGCCCTGCCCTCCCTTCTCGCCAACCAACCTGTTCCCCAGTCAGGAAGTGTATTTGGGCACATGATGACATCGGCCATCAAAGAATTTCCCCATCCTGACTCAGAAAGAATTGGGGATCAGGGAGGAGAGAGAGAATCCAAGAGCTCAGACCAAATGCCCAAGGAAACCCAAAATCCTGTGGTAAGAGGCGGTGAGTGTTGCTTCCTATGGGACAGGAGCATGAAGGATATCAAGGAATGATGAGAAAGACAGATGGGATCAGGGGGTCTGAAGATCAGTGATAACAGACAACAGACAACTTTACTCTTAACCAGATCCAGCCTATATACTGCAGGGTGACAAAAGGCAGGCATGCATTTCCTGAGGGAACAGAGTGCTTGCCTTTCAGTGCTCTTCCTTCATACTTAACATAACCATTTGGGGTAAACATTCTCTTCCTCCCAGACTGCTCTTTATTTCCACAGTTTACTGCCGTCACCACCCTGACGCCAGCTGCTCCCAACTAATTCTGCAGGTCTTGTTTTAACCCTGGTTCCTACATTTCCCCCTTTTTATTTTATTAGCCAAGTGACTGCATGTCTTAGGTTGCCCTTAAGCTCTGAAGGAAGGGTCTTACCCATCATTGGCTACCAGTCAAGCTCTCTGACTTCGATTCGGGAGGGAGCCAAGGGTGTTCACCAGAGTCACAGTGTTAGCATGGCTCTGCTTAGTGGCACGGCTTGCTACTTTGAACACTTGTTGTTTGACACAGCTGAGGAGGAAGAGAAAGAGTCTAAACAGCCCCAAACCTAAGCCTATAGTAGTCAAAAAATGATGTGATTTCCACCAGTAAATAGGATTCAGATTTTTTAGCTCTTCGGTAAGTGATTATATAACATCATCTCCGTCAGTTATATGTAAATTATTCTGAGATACTTCTAATACCCCTTTTTTGTAATTCTAAGAGACTAATTATTCGAATGCCCCAAAAGATGCCTCTTTAGCTTTTCCCATTCTATTTCAGATTAATTATATCTTAAAGGGGTAATACAAAAATTGCTCATTCCAGTCACATTTTAAACTTCGTAAAAAATTTAAATTATACATTTGATCTCCAATATGAATCAATGCTGTCTCTATATCATTTAGTCTATTATTAATTTGCTCATCAATGTGAGATGGACTATGCCACAGTTCACTGGTGTTTTTATGCATTCTCTAACATAATGCTGCGTTTGTATAGTTTGATGCAATGTAGTTCCAGCGACTGCAGCCACAGTGATAATTCCAATGATTCCAATGACAGCTGCAATAATCAGTCCAATTAGTCTCTTAGTCCTTTTCAGATATTCTTTTGCCAAATGGATCAGGATTTGTGTTTCTGGAGAGGATTGCAAAGATCTTGACATCTGCACTGGCAGCCAAATACCTCTTCTTCTCTTTGCTGCTATAACTGTCTCATTTTCCTGCAACATAAATGCTTGGAGACAAGCGAATAGAAAACAATTCTCATAATTAAAAGTTTGATTTCTTATATGCATATGACTTTTAACAAATACATATGGCTCTCTAGTACATATTTGCATAGAGTGTTTATGGCTACTATTTAAAGAGAAGTTATAGTTACTAGAATTTGCTATAAAAATTGGTCTCAGTCCTAGGAAAATTTTCTATAAATTTCTCTGACTAATGTTGTTTTTATCATCCCATGGATCTGGCACAAATCGTCCTCTATGTATCAAACTCTGATTTAGCTTGCCTGTCCATATAGTCTCAGTTATCTCCAAATTAGAGATGGGAGACCCCTCAGGGGCTGCATCTCTTACAATTCCATAGGAATCATTAATTATGATAACTGCTCGATCCATATGACATAACTGCCATGCATTTCAACTTTCTTTCCCAGCTAATAGGCAAGTATCATTTGATTCCATAGAGTTAAAAGAGGGATATACATATAGGTAATTACAAGAATCATTCTTGATCTTAAACCATGTAGTTCAATTATTTATTGTCATACACAGTAATTCAATACTTATGCATATGGGTCTTTCTAAAAATGGAAGAGTTAAATTTGATACCATTTTTCCTTCTTCCATAAGGAGTTTTGGAAGCCTTGAATCTACTGGACCTGGGAATCCTAAACTAGTATTCAGATATATTGATAAAGTTGGATCTGCCCATGTTAGGACCTGAAGCAGAGGTGGGTTAGGAATATAAACCCAATAAGTATAATTATGTCCCTGTCGTTTAGCAAAGTTATATGTCCTATAATGTACATTACCCATTTAGTTATTTTCATCAGGGTCGATATGTCTGGGTTTTATTCTTTTCGAGGGAATCCAAACCGAGGTTCCGTCATCTGCAATGACAAGAGCAAATCCCCTACCCCACACCTTTATCATGCCTGGTTTCCATAGATCATCCTTAACATCTTTCCAATAGATCGGCTGCAGCTGCAGTTCTGTTTGGGTTGTATCACTTTTCTTTTCCAAATTATTAAAATGTTTGTTCTACAGGAGTCTGTGATGAATTATCATAAATGTTTAAAAAATTTAAAGTAAACAGTGCTTTGCTAATTGATCTTTAGGTGTACTTATTTTCACAACATCATCCTCCTGATCATCATCTCCCCCTTTTTGTTTTATTAGCATAGACTTTAGCATCCGGTTTGCTCGTTCAATAATTCCTTGCCCAGAGGCATTATGTGGAATTCCTGTGATATGAGTAACATGAAAAGTAGTATAAAATCTATGAAATTGCTTCCTTGTATAAGCAGGACCATTGTCCACTTTTATAGACTGAGGGCATCCCATAATAGCAAAAGCATTAAGTGAATGTAATCGAACATGGCAGAAACATTCTCCAGATTGTGCAGTAGCCCATGTGAAATGAGAACAGGTGTCTATGATAACATGTACATATTGCATTTTGCCAAAATGTGAAATATGAGTAACATCCATTTGCCATAATTCATTTGCTTTTTGACCTCGAGGATTAACCCCTGATGCAAATGGGAGCGCATTTAAAGGTGCACAGGTTGGACAAGTCCTAACAATGACCTGAGCTTGCTGTTTAGATAAAGATGGAAATTTCTTTCGCAGCCCTTTGCTATTGATATGAGTCAATCTGTGAAATATCATGGGATCTAGAATCACCCACACAAGAGTATCTGCTTGCTGATTTTGTAATGACAAAGACCTTTAAGATTAGTGTGAGCTCCTATATGCATGATAAAAAGGGGTTTAATTCGACTTCTGACTAATGTTTGTAAATGTAAAAACATTCGGGATAATTCATTTCCTTCAAACAAAGAAGCTGTCTCAATGTAACTGTTTGGCAGACATATTCAGAATCAGAAAAAATATTAAGAGATTGTGGAAAATTTTGCAATACTTGAATTACAGCTGCTAGTTCAGTGTGCTGGGCTGAGGTATAAGGCGTTTTCCAACTTTTGTTTTCCCCTGGGGTGACATATCCAGCCTGTCCATTACTATTACCATTAGTAAAGACGATAATGGCTCCCTCTAGCGGGGAAGCCCGAACTATTTTAGGCAAAATCCATTGCGTTCTTTTTAGAAATTGTAAAAGTTGTGACATAGGCAAATGATTATCAATTTGTCCTTTTAAATCACTTAATGCTATTTGCCAAGAGGTATTGAAGATAAATAGACTTTGAACCTCTTCCTTTGTGAGATCACACACTGTGATTAGGATCGTGACCTCTTAATTGATAATATCTTTGGTGACCTTTGGCTATTAAAGAAATGATTTTTTGTAGATATGTATTTAAACGTTTTTGTCAATTGTTTGGTAAAAAAGATCCATTCTAAAACACCATCTTGCCAAAATAGGCCTGTGGGAGATTGCAAGGTAAAGAAAATAATAAAATCAACAGGCTTTTCTAGATCTATTTGAACAAGCTGTCCTTCTCGAATGCGTTGTTCAATTAATTGTAACTCTTGTTCAGCCACAGCTGTTAACTGCCTTTTGCTTAATAAATTAGAATCTCCTTATAATCCCTAAGTGGCAGGCAGCAAAAATGAAAGCAGAGTGTCAATAGTGGTGTGTACCCATAGTAAATGACAAGATTTTGTAAAATGAATTCATTGGATTGATTGAAAAGGAATGCAGGAATGAGGATTCTTTATAATTGTGCATTTTTGGTAATTTTAAATTAATTGCATGCAGTTTTTATGATATTTCCCACAATGGTGGCCAAATTCCAATCTGCTTACATGACTAGGCCCAGGTGGGTCCTCTGGGAACTGGCTAGGGACCAAGAGGAGCTTCCTGGGACCTAAATATCTTTATTAAAGTACACCTCCTTCCGAGAAGATAGCCAGTCCTCCCAGCTAGAGTGCACATTTTAACTATTTCTTACCAAGGTCATGCAATAGCAACATCAGTTGTATGTAATGACAACATCAGGTGAACAGAACAGACTCCACAAGTATATTTTCCCCTTGCATTCAGCCCTTGAATTTGATCTGCTCCCAAGATAAGCCATGGTTATTTTGGGATAAATTTAGTTTCTACATATGTAGTTTATATAAACACTGGACAAAGCATTAAAGTATTTTTGGCTTAAAGGAATTTAGGGATTTATATGATTTGAATATTATTTAACCAGTAGTAGATTCATTTGCAGCAATATTACTTAGACTTAATAGATTAAGCCACCTATTTTGGGGCAATAAAAGAAACAGTTGTTTGCCAGTATAATGATACCCAGGAGAATATCAGTATTTTTTTACACAGATAATGACATAATAAAAGTTAACGTAAGTTATTTTGATAAAACACAGACTTTGCTTTTTACACTGATTATCTAGAAAAAAATTTTTATATCTTTTCATTAGAACAGGCTAAGAGTCCAAGAAAGCATTGTCATTTTAGGCTCATTAAATCTTTCTTAATTTTGACCATAATTTCCATTTTTACAAGCCCTCAGCAATTATTATATTAGTTCAGACTTTGTCCTACATTTTTCTCATTTTGTAACAGTTATTCATTTCATCTTAGGATAAAACTATTCTCTTTTTCCTATTAGTAAAAATGCATCTTTTATATTTTTCATACTTAAGGCATTTTAAACAAATATTTTACCACATATAATTACCATCAAAATTAAATTTGTTAGAATAATGTTAAATACTTAAAATACTTTAGTTAATGCATATTTGAAACATCAATATATAGTTTTTAACAAGAATTTTCAGTTTTAAAATTCTTAAAATATATTTCTTTTTCAAATATGAATAGGAGCTAAACTCATGGCCAGTTTCCAAATTGCTGTTTGTCAAGGATCTAACTTAACAAAAGGAGATGGGGCTACCATTCCCATTCCTAGTCACAAGATTTTATTTGTAGCATTGGTATAAATTTCAGTAGAATAATTATTTAGATGAAACCAAGGTAACTTAACAGAACACTTTGAGTCAGAACTACAATCCTGAATTGCATACCCCTTAGGGGACCAATCTGTTACAATTCCATACGAACCATTAATGAGTACTGACTTTTGGTTGGCATGGCATTGTTCCTATTGAATATTTTCTGACTCGTGTGTATATGAATTTTTATATAAAGGCAGCTCGTTAAGAACAAACTGAGAAATTAATTTTTCTTTATCTTGCTCTGCTAAAGGTATAGTAAAGAGGCAATTTTTTAAATCAATTATAATAATAGAGCAGTTTTTAGGAATTATAACTGGTGTGGGCAAGCCAGATTGTAATGATTCCATGGGTTGAATTACAGCATTAACTTTTATCAAATCAGTTAACATTCTCCATTTTCCTGATTTCTTTTTTATAATAAATACTGGACAATTCCAGGGAATATGCGATTCTTCTATATGTCCTGCTTTAAACTGTTCTTGAACTGACTGAGTTAGAGCCTCTAACTTTTCTACAGATAAGGGCCACTGCTCAACCCACAGAGGCTCATTTGTTTTCCAAGTTAAAGGTATGGGTTGGTGTGTTATGTCAGCAGTGGGCTCAATTATATATTTGGATAGCTGAGAAAAAGTACATACTGGAGTATGTTTAAGATTAAGAGTTTCTGCTCCTTAATTGTTTTCCTACTTTTGCCCAAGTTTGAGGATTAACTATATTTTCTTCTGGAAACCATGGGCAACAATCCTGTACATGACAAAGAAAAGTTTCTAATTGAGACTGAGAAAATTTTGTGCCTCTAGTGGACAGCATAGATTTATAGAGGTTCCTTTCTACTGAACCTGAATACCCCATGTTTTATACCTAGCTGAAAATATCTCCAATTCACTCCTTACCCTTTTGTAGCTCTTATTAGCTCTTTGCAGTATTTGCAGGACGTCCCTGGAGCATCTCCTCACTTTATGCTTTAAGAGTTCCCCTATCAGATCCCTGTCTGGGCACCAATTGCCAAGTCCAGCTCAAGCAACTGTCCAAACAGGGTCAGAAGGGGCAGTGGGAGATTGAGAAAAAACACAATACAGAGTTTAAGAGAAAGTGGGGGCTAGGTGGTTCATTGCCTGACTGAACACAATGACCAAATAGAAACAGGAATATCTTCCCCGTTTTGTTATGCTTGCTGCAAAGCCTTCATAACCAATTTCCATTACTTAATATTTAAAATATTACGGCCTTAAGGCTGAAACCAATAACAATGCTTCTGTACCAAAGAAAAGAGCTCTAGTGACTCTGAAGTCTTCATTGAGACCCCTGTAATTTTTAACACACAAACATACTCCTCCAGCCACCTATTATGGTTACCTGTTACCCTGATGCTACAAGGAAAATACTTACTTTTACCAATATGGCTTACCTTACCGATATGACTCGAGTCCTCTTCTATCGGCTGGACAAACGTCCCTCTAACAGAGACTTTTCATTGTTCCTCAATATTGTTTCAGAGTCTTCTTCTTCTTCATGCCCCATGTTGGGCACCAGATGTTGCTTCCATGGGGACTGGAGCGCAAAGGACATCAAGGAATGATGAGAAAGACAGACGGGATCAGGGGGTCTGAAGATCAGCGATAACAGACAACAGACAACTTTACTCTTAACCAGATCCAGCCTGTATACTGCAGGGTGACAAAAGGCAGACATCATTTCCTGAGGGAACAGAGTGCTCATTTGTCAGTGCTCTCTTCCTTCATACATAACATAACCATTTGGAGTAAACATTCTCTCCTTCCCAGACTGCCCTACATAATAATCTCCACAGTTCACTGCCACCACCACCCTGATGCCAGCTGCTCCCAACTAATTCTTCAGGTCTTGTTTTAACCCTGGCTCCTACAGGGGAGGAAGATTTTCCTCGGCTCTGAGCCATTCTAGTCCCCTGGTACCTCCCAGGGATCAGAAACTTTGAGAACTTCAGGCTTGAGAGATTCTGGTTCTTGACTGGCCTCTACCACAGTCTCACAAAACAGTTGACCAACACGTACTTGATGTGCCAGTTTGAGAGGATGTATGTACACTATAAAAGCCATGTTTTAATCCTAATTCCATTTTGTAAAGGCAGCTGTTTCTTCTAATCCTTATTCAGTACTGTGTTTGAAATTGTAATTAGATGATCTCCCTGGAGATGTGACTCAATCAAGAGTGGTTGTTAAACTGGATTAGGTGGACAGGTGCATCTTGATTAGTTTCTGGAATCCTATGAAAGAGGAAACATGTTGGAGAATGAGAGAGATTCAAAGAGAGCAGAGAATGCTGCAGCACCACAAAGCAGAGAGTCCACCAGCCAGTGACCTTTGGAGATGAAGAAGGAAGATGCCTCCCAGGGAGTTTCATAAAACAGGAAGCCAGGAGAGAAAGCTAGAAGATGACACCATGTTCACCATGTGCCCTTCCAGCTGAGAGTGAAACTCTATGTTCGCCATGTGCCTTCTCACTTGAGAGAGAAACCCTGAACTTCATCGGCCTTCTTGAACCAAGATATCTTTCCATGTATGCCTTTGATTGGACATGTCTATATACTTGTTTTAATTGGGACCTTAACTTGGCCTTAGAACTGTAAACTAGAAACTTATTAAATTCCCCTTTTTAAAATCCATTCCATTTCTGGTATATTGCATTCTGGCAGCTAGCAAACTAGAACACTTGATTACGTCCCTTGATGGTGAGCTCACCATCACCCAATGAAGCCCGTTCCACCATTGGATAGTTTTAATTACTAGAAATTCCTTCCTCATAAACAGTCTCTACCCACTCACTGGTCTTTGTTGCTTTTAAGATACACAGAATCAATGTAGTTTTTATTCCAACTATCAGCCCTTCAGGAGTTTGAAGACCACTAACATCTACCTCTAAAGTCTTCTCTCCCTGTTCAACATGGCCATGTCCTTCCCCTGGATGTGGGCTTTCCTCACTATCCTGTTTCTCCCACTGGACCTTCCAGCTTGTCCATGTTCCTCTTAAAACCGACCACACATGTCCAACAGGGTGTTTAAGTCCAAGGCCCATGGGCCCCACTGCTCTGAGAACTTAAGCTCCCTTAGTGTAGCCCCAGGGCCCCACAGCACTCTGGGCAAGAAGATCATAGGGTCAGCGCCAACCAGAAATGCCCTGTCTTCACACACTGGCATTATTCCACCTCCCACGTATCTTGCTCTTGTGCAGATGATTATTTGGGGACTGGAAAGCCAAACTCTACCTCTAACTCTCTAAAATGCCATCTGGTCAAATCTGGCCCAATAATGTAATCCATCAAATTATTTTTAGATGCAAATTCCATCATCCAGTTTTCCTCCCAACTCCTCTTTACTTATTCTCAATTTTGAGAATGGCATCTACATCCTCATCCAACATGCCACTGAAAAAAATGCCACCACTAGGTGGGAATCTAAAATGGTGCAGCTGCTGAGGAAGACAGCTGGACAGTTTCTCAGAAAGTTAAGTACAGAATCACCATATGGCCCGGCAATCCCACAACTAGGTACATACCCAGAAGAACTGAAAGCAGGGACTCAAACAGATATTTGCACACCAATATTCATAGTGACATTATTCATGATTACCAAGAGGTGGGGCAGCCCAAGTGTCTATGATAGAGGAATGGATGGGCGAAATATGGTATATACATAAAATGGGATATTATTCAGCATTTAAAAGGAATCGAGTTCTGATACATGCAAAAACATGGATGAACCTTGAAGACATCCTACCGAGTGAAATAAGCCCAAAAACAAGAGAACAAATGTCATATGACCCCACTTAAATGAAATGATTCACATGAGCAAACTCACAGATTCAGAAACTAGAGTACAGGTTGCCAGGGACAGGAGTGGAAGTGGGATTGAGGAGTTCATGTTTCACTGGCACAGAGTTTCGGTTTGGGGTAATGGAAAATTTTTGGTGGTGGTTGGCAGTGATGATGGCACAATGCTGTGAGTGCACTCAACACAACTGAATTGTGTATTTGTAAAAGGTCAAAATGGGAACTTTTAGTTTGTGTCTATGTTACCAGAATAAATTAAACAAAAAAAATCTTAGAACTGTACAACAAATAGTAAATCCTGATATAATTGTGGACTCCAGTTAATAGTATATTAATAGAGATGGTCCAAGATGGCAGCTTAGTGAGTAGTGGGGTTTAGTTTGTCCTCCAGAGCAGCTAGTAAATAACTAGGAACAGTACAGAACAATTGCTGGGGCCATGTCAGTGACCAGACACACAGGGTACCCCAGTCTGGACCAGCTGGACCAGCTGCAATCCCCCCCAGAACCGTGAGTCCCCAAGTCGCGGTGGCCGGCGCCCCTACCCCACAGGCTGCTTTCCAGCAGGGAAAGGAAAGAGACTTTACCAGCAGCAGGGGCTGAGCGCAACCAAGCCCCAATTGCAGAATTAATTAACAAATTCTGACTACTAAAGACAGACCACCAGCTCAGCTGAACCTCGAATAAAAGCTGAGGTTCCTAATTTTTGCCCCAGTGCAGAGGGGGCAGGGCTGATGTAAAAAGGAAAAAAAAGCAGGTTTTTTTGGGTCGGACAACACAAAATACTTGAAACGGTCTAGGCCCTGAAGGAAAGGAGGGGACGCATAGGACCTGAAGATACACAGAACAATGTACCAACTTAAACTCTTGATTGACAAACCTGAGGAATGGGGGTCCTGTTCTGAAAGGTTTTTTTTTCTTTTTTGTATCTGTGTTTCTATGACTTGACTGCTCTTTGGATACAACTGCGGGGCTTCTCAGGCTCCAACTGTGCCAGGCAAGGGCGGTTTGGAATTAAGCTTGTCTGAGAGCTTGTCTGGAGCCTGTGCCTTCCCCAGGAGAGGGGTGGGGCCCAGCTCAGGTGGAATCCCTCCCTCAAGGAATTCAGACCCCAAGGTCTAGAAAACTGAAGCGATTAAAGCCAGACTACGACTTCCGACTTCCCCGCTGTCTCAACCACACCCCCAGCAGGGAGAGTCTGCTGAAGTTAAAGGAACCACATCACCTCATGCTGGTGGGACCCACAGGCAGAGAAGCACCACATACTGGGCAGGACAGGAAAAACACAGAGCCCAGAGGCTTCATAGGAAAGGCTTGCAACCTGCTGGGTCTCATCCTCAGGGAAAACTGACACAGGTGACTCTTTCCTCCTGAGAGAAGGCCAGTTTGGTTTGGGAAAACATGACTGGGGTCTATAATACCTAAGTAGACCCTCCTAAGGGAAAAAAAAAGGAACCATACAGGCAGGGCAAGAAACAAGAAAACAAGAACTGAAAAATTCTGATCTGTTAAACAAAACCTAAACTAGAGGTCTAGAATAAGCTGAATTGAATTCAAAGAACAGATAGACAACAAAGCCATCCAGCAAGAAAATCCTAGGTAAAAAAAAAAGTGAAAACAATCTCCAGAATAAATTAATTAAGCAAATTAAATGTCTAGATGCCAGCAAAAAATAATGAATCATATTAAGAAAATTGAAGATATGGCCCAGTCAAAGGAACAAATGAACAATTCAAATGAGATACAGGAGTTAAAACAATTAATTCAGGATGTTGGAACAGACATAGAAGACCTCATCAAAAATCAAATCAGTGAATTGAGGGAGGACATTAAGAAGGCAAGGGATGGCAAAAAGAAGAAATTGAAAGTCTGAAAAAAACAAATCCCAGAATTAATGGGAATGAAACACACAATAGAAGAGATGAAAAAACCAAATCTAACCTACAACATTAGATTTCAAGAGGCAGAAGATAGAATCAGTGAAGTGGAGGGCAGGACATCTGAAATCCGACAAGCAAAAGAAAATGTAGGGAAATTATGGAAAAATATGAGCAGGGACTCAGGGAAGTGAATGACAGCATGAAGTACATGAATATACATGTTGTAGGTGTGCCAGAAGGAGAAAAGAAGGGAAAAGGAGAGAAAAACTAATGGAGGAAATTATCACTGAAAATTTCCCAACTCTTATGAAAGACTTAAAATTCCAGATCCAAGAAGTGCAGTGTACCCCAAACAGAATAGATCCAAACAGATATACTCCAAGACACTTACTAATCAGAATGTCAGATGTCAAAGCGAAAGGAAGAATTTTGAAAGCAGCAAGAGAAAAGCAATCCATCACACACAAGGGAAGCCCAATAAGACTATGCATAGATTTCTCAGCAGAAACGATGGAGGCAAGAAGACAGTATGATATATTTAAGATGCTAAAAGAGAAAAACTGCTGACCAAGAATTCTATATCCAGCCAAAAGACACTTTTTCAGATCATAAAGGAATGAAGTTGGAAATCAATAATAGGCAGAGGGCCAGAAATTTCACAATTATATGGAGGCTCAACAACACACTCTTAAACAACCAGTGGGTCAAGGAAGAAATTACAAGAGAAATCAGTAAATATCTCAAGGGAAATGAAAATGAAAACACAGCATACCAAAATTTATGGGAGGCAGCAAAGGCAGTGTTAAGAGGGAAATTTATTGCCCTAAATGCCTCCATCAAAAAAAGAAGAAAGAGCAAAAATCCAGGAATTAACTGTTCACTTGGAAGAACTAAGGAAAGAACAGCAAACTAATCCCAAAGCAAGCAAAAGGAAATAAATAACAAAGATTAGAGCAGAAATAAATAAATTAAAAACATGAAAACAATCAAGAAAATCAACAAAACCAGAAGTTGGTTCTATGAGAAATTCAATAAGACTGATGGATCCTAGCAAGATTGACAAGAAGAAGAAGAGAGAGCATGCAAATAAATAAAATCAGAAATGGAAGAGGAGACAACCACTGACCTCGCAGAAATAAAGGAGGTAATGAGAGGATACTATGAGCAATTTTATGCTAATAAACTAGACACCACAGATGAAATGGACAACTTCCCAGAAAGGTATGAACAACCAACATTGACTCGAGAAGAAATAGATGACCTCAGCAAACCAATCACAAGTAAAGAAATTGAATTAGTCATTAAGAATCTCCCCAAAAAGAAAAGTCCAGGACCAGATGACTTCACATGTGAATTCTACCAAACATTCAAGAAAGAATTTGTACCAATACTGCTCAAACTCTTCAAAAAATTTGAAGAAGAGGGAAGGCTACCGAATTCATTCTATGAAGCTAACATCACTCTCATACCAAAGCCAGACAAAGATACTACAAGAAAAGAAAATTACAGACCAATCTCTCTAATGAATATAGATGCAAAAATCCTCAACAAAATTCTTGCAAATCGAATCCAGCACCACATTAAAAGAATTATGCA
>PVIY010051066.1:0-15864 GCA_004026745.1 Myrmecophaga tridactyla
CTTGACTACAATCAAGGTGGCAACAGAGGTGCTTTCCTTCTAGAGGCATTAAGACAGAATCTATCCCTTTACCTTTCCCAACTTCCAGAAACCACCCATGTTCCTTGGCTCATGGCTCCTTCCTTCTTCAAAGCCAGCAGCATAGCTTTGTCAGATCCCCCTATGACTCTGACACTGACTCCCCTCTTTTACTTACAAAGACACTTGTGGTTACCTATGGCCCACCTGGATAATCCAGGATGATATCCCCATCTCAAGGTCAGCTAATTGCAACCTTAATTCCCCTTGTCACATAAGATGACATATTCATCAGCTTCCAGGGAGCATAGAACATGAGCATTACTGTGGGGCCATTATTCTGCCTACTATACTACTGATGATATCCTTTTAATAAGTTGGCTCTACAAACAACTGCATGATACTATTTTCAAGCCTCCCCAAAATCTGTCCCTTTCTTCTTCAGATACCCTTCTCCGCTGCCCTGGGTTTTCTTACCTTTACCCCCTCTGCCCCCAAGGGTTCCACCCCAGCATCGGAATGACTGGGAGATTGTTAGCAATGCAGAATCTGAATTCAGACCCCAGACCTACTGATTCCAGAATTCTGAGGACAGGGTTTAGTTTAGTAATCTGTTTCAACAAGGCTACCATACGATTCTGGTGCATGGTCATTTTTGAGAACCATTGGGCAAGGGACTATTAAGTCCAGGGGCTTTTTATACTGTATCTAAAATACATTGCTTTGAAACCAGAATTATTTTTAATGTCCATTGTGCAAACAATTTCTGGCACTGTGGGAAGCTGCATTTTCTTTCACAGGAAGAAAAAAAAAACACAAAGAAAATATCACCAAAATATTAACACTTGTTTTTCTCTACGTGGCAGAATAATTTATGCCTCGCTGGATTTCTCTATATTTCCAAACATTTTATAATAAAACATATATCATTTTAGAGTTACTAAGAAATGGACTGCAAAATGAAAGGAACAATTTGTAATCCATCAAGCATGAACACTCAGAAACAAATACCAAAAGTCCTCTTCAACCATTTCAGTTGTCAGGTCCATTAGAGGGTAATAATAATAATTTGGGTAGATCTTTCTTTCTTAAGTCGCTGAATGACTCAGCTTCTTGGCCTTCAAACAAGTTTATTTGATGATCTTGCAATAACTGTGGTCTTAATAGGTCATTATTGACCAGGAGAAGTTATTTCAGAAAGCATCGCTCAGAAATCTAGACATTGCCAAACAGAAGAGAAGCCCACGTGCCCGATGCATGGAATCTTCCATGAAGCCACCGAAGTCGCCCAAGCCATGACCTTTTCTTAAAACCCCATAAGTCTAGGATGAACAAACTCCCCAGGGCCCTACTAACAGTCCAGCAACATGCTGCACCCCATTCCCAATTTTTTTTCCAAAGCAGACAATGTGGTATTGTGATTAGATATAAACTGAAAGTGTATTTTCTGCCCTTCAGTAATTACACTGCCTTATGGTAGCATTATTCAGCGTGAAGCCTTATTATGCTGCAGAATGAAATTCTGTATAATTTTCTTCTCCTCCAATGCACAAATGGAAATCATATTTTGGTCTGAGTTGGGAAGAAAGGCCCAGTTATCACTTGTGAGCGTGGTGTTATTTTCCCCAGAATTAAAAAATCCATCTGGGTGTCCGACCTCGCTCACCCGGCTGCCTCTCCATTCAGCCTTATGTATGCAGATGAACCTTATCAATTTCCACCGCCTCAAAAGCGCGCACCCAGCTCCGTGCCTCCCCCAGGTCCGCGCCGCTTTAATGGAAATGCATGAGGCTTTTTTTTTCTTTGATGTCTGTGCAATATACGCATGTGGATAAAAACCTGTGCTTTTATTTAGGGGGAGGGAGAGGAGGTTCAAATCAAAGTTAAAGTCTCTACCCTATCCCGCCTCGTTGGTGATTAGCAGAGGAGAGAAAGGAACAGCAAATCCAACACAGAAGCTGTGAAACCGGGGTTATTCAGATTATTGGCTAACAAATAAAGGGGCACGGGATGTCACATTTGTATTCGAAGGGTTTTCCTCCCACCACAGGCCTCATCAACAACTTAGTGGAGTGCTGCTAAATCCCTTGTGTTAACATAACTGGGCTCCCTGTGATTAATGCATTAATTGCAGCTCCCTCAGGCCCGGCACTGGCTGTGTCAATAACTCACTTAAGGGCAGTTGGCCCTTGAGTTATTCTATAGTCTAATGTAAACAGCTCACACATAATACCAGTCAGCCATTTTCCCCAGTCCATTGCTGATTCGCAACCTATTAGCCACTTGGTCTCCAGAGTCAAAGCCTAGCCTGGGGATTGTCTGAAACCACAGGATTCCGGGAGTAGATCAAAAGAGCCCAGCTTCCACCCATCACTGAGACACACTTGGCTCTCTGCTTTCCCAGGCCCGGTCTACACAGTGCAAAGTAAATGTTGTTTGGAAAAATGCCTGGATGATTCAGGCAACACTCCTCCCTATTCACCAAGTAAATCATTCAGGAAGAAGAAAACCATCCCCCAGATTTTCTTTGGCTGGAATTAGCCTTGTAACTCACTACGTTTGTTATAGAAAAGTTTGATTCTGTTGTCAGATTTTATATGCTGATCCTGATAACTTCGTGTGCAGGAACCTTGAGTTTGGGGTCTTGGCCTTCTTGAAACAAGGGGCAACTTTCTGTCTGAACTTGAGCAAGCCTCAACTGCTTAGTTCCTGTTTGCTCATCTGAGAAATAGAGATAAGATTTGTCTTGTTCGCCTAACAGGAGTTCTATAAGGATGTCAAAGTAATGATAAATATGTAAACTTTTGTGAAAATTTGTAAGTACCAGTCAAAATGAGGAATTAAGGTTCTTACTGATTAATATGCTAAAATAATATATCGTTCATTTTTGTAGCACTTTAATTTCACAAGCAGTAGTCACATATATGAATATTTGTAGAGAAGGTTTTCAAACAGACAGAACTGGCAAAACAAGAACAAGCCTACTTTTCTAGATCCGAATTTAAGGATCTAAAAATTTAAGGTTAAAGAAAGAAGCAGGAACCGCAGGGTTAAATTGTCTACCTGCTGCTGACCTCTTCCAAATTGTGCCTGAAACGGAAACAACTCCTTCTAAGGAGGTTCATTATATCTTTGGCTAGCTCTAATTTGAACAAAGTATTGATCTGACATCTGTCTCCTTGGAATCTCCACTCATTCTTCCTACCTCTGCAACTTGGGATCTCAAAGAACAAATCTTTCCGAGTCAGGGGAACACTTGACCCCACAATGAGAGAATCTTCCAGCCTTGCACGGGTTTGGGAAATGAGGCTGTAGATCAGTGGTCAATAAAAAGCCACTGTCTTTTTCTTTTTAAATTTAAAATTTAACACACTCGTAGTTTTAAAAAATCCATGCAAAACACAAAGTTGTAAAGTGAAAATTCTACCATCTACCCCACCCCCCATACTCGTTTCCACTCTCCAGAGGTGACCACTCTTAAGTTTCTTGTGTAGGCTTCTGAAATTTGCATGCAGTTTGCAAACTTATCAGGCTACACAAACATAAAGTTGGATGATAACATATGCTTTTTTCTGGAACTTTTTTTGCCAAATAATATCTTGGTCATCTAAACATAATAACATGTAATATAGGAAAGTGCTTACTGGAGCAGTGTATGTAATGGAATTTTGCATATCTTGGTTTACCAACTGCTGTGACAAATATCACCCGATGGGTTGGCTTAAACAACGGGAATTTATTAGCTCACAGTTTCAGAGTCTAGAAGACTTGCTTTCTCCCAGACTCAGTAGCCTTCTGACCAGCCAGAAATCTTTGGGGTTCCTTGGCTTTCCAGTCACATGGCAATGTCCTGTCCTTTCTCTTTCAGGGTCCTGCTGACTTCCATCTCCATGGCTTCTCTATACCTGAATTTCTTCTTCTTACAAAGGACTCCAGTAATCCCAGATTAAGGTCCACCTTCATTCATTTGAGCTAACCCCTTAAGTGAAAATAACATCTTCAAGAGATTCTCTTTACAGAGGGAGCACACCCACAGGAATGCCGAATAAGATTAAGAAGATGCCTAAATTGGATACATAATTCTAACTACCACAGCATCTAAATTCATGTAAGAGATTGGACAATGGTTTTCTCTTTCTTACATTGTTCGTGTAGGTGTTGTTACTGGTTGTACTAGCCTCATAAAATGATTAGTAGCTTCTTTCAATCTCTGTTTTCTTTCCTATATTTTGGAACAATTTATATACAATGAAAATTATCAGTTCCTTGAAAGTTTGTTAAAACTTAACATCGTCTGTATCTGGTGCCCTTTTCAGTGGTAATTGTTGAATTATCCTTTTACCCTTTCAAATTATCTGAGTATTGTTCTAGTCAGGTTTTCTGTTTTCTGAGCAAATTTTTAGGATTTATATTTCCTAAGCGTTATTTATTTCATCTATATTTTTCATTTATTGGTATAAATTTTTACTTTATACTTGCATCTCCTTATATCTGTAGTCATGTCCCCTTTTAAATTAATCTTGTTTGTGTGTGTGCCTTCTCTTTTTTTTCCTTAACTGTCCTTGCCAAACATTTGTATATTTTAGTCATCTTTTCAAAGAACCAGCTTTTGGTTGTATTCATCTAACTCCACTTTTGATTTTGTAGTTTAATAATTTCTGCTTTCTTTTTTTTAATTGTAGAAGGTGACAGTTTATAGAAAAATCACACAGAAAGTACAGCGTTCCTGTATCACACACACACAGTTCCCCTATTATCAACATTTTATAATCATGTGTTACAACTGATGAAACCGTATTGATATAATTACACTATCAACTGTACTCCTTAGTATATAATATAATATCTATATTATAAATAGAGCATTGGGGGTCACTGTTTGTGTTATACAGTTCTAAGTTTTTTTAATATTTTCATTCTGGCAACATTCACAACCTAAAATTTCCCTCTTTTTCCCATGTTCAAATACACAGCTCAATGGTGTTAATTATAGTCACAATATTGTGCTACCATCACCACCCTCCATTACAAGGAATTTTTCCAGCAGCCCTACAAAAACTCTGCCAAGTAAGCATTGAGTCCCCATTCTCCAACCCTAGCCCGAAAATTTGCTTTCTTTGTTATTAATTTTCCCTCTCATTTCTTTGGGATTGGTTTGTTACTATTTTTCTAACTTCTTAAACTAGAGGCTTAATTTATTTTAATATTTCTTGTGTTCTAGTCAATGAATGTAATGTCATGGATTCTTCTCTGTCTGTGTCCACTCCATAGGCTTTGAGAAGTGTGGTCTCAATTTTGTGCATTTTCAGACTTGGCAATGACCACTTTTTATTCCTCCCCAACTACAAACTATTCAGAAATATGATTTTTAATTTCTTTGGCATAAATCTTTCCTCTGGTTGTTAATTTGTATTTGTATTGCCTTAATAAATACAAATCATGTAATTTTTGCTTTTTGGCATTTCTTGAGATGTCCACTGTAACCTAAAACTTGATCAATTTCTGTGAAAGTTCTCTTTTGTTTAAAAATAATGTGTTTCCTATAGCATTCTAAGTCATGCTTGTTGATTAAGTCATGCTTGTTAATTATGCTATTCAACTTCTCTATATTCTTTAATTTATCTCATTTTCATTTTTTTTTTCTGCTTCTTCTGTTGATCGTAAATGTAGTGAGTAATGGTTTGTCTGTGGTCATAGATTTACTCATCGATATTTGTGTTTCTTTTTTTTTTCATTTTGTTGTAAGGAAAACTAGTCTCTCAAATGACCTTATTCTCCACTCCTATCAGATGGGAATTGAAACATGTGCTGTTGGTTTTAATTTTTTTCATATTTTGAAATATTTTCATATTTCATGCCTTCTTGGGAAATTTCTCAGCTTGGTGTTCCAGCTTATGCATTTGTTCTTCAAGTGTTTCCACCCTGCTATTCAAACCATCTTTTGAATTCTTATTGCAAAAATCACCTTCATATTTCCAATGTCTCTAGCTGACCATCAGGGATATCCCTGCTGTCTCCTATGATATCCTCCAGTATCCCCTATGGCTATCTCATGATTTTAATTACACTTATTCTAATGGCCTGCTCTTTTTGCTTTTAACTCAATTTCCTATATAAGGTCATTCACTTATTGAGTTTGGTGCCTCTCTTTCAGATTCGTCTTTCCTCAAATAGTTGGTAAATCTTGATTGCATGATCTATTTGAGATTTGCCTTAGCCTACAGTTGAAAGCCGCTGCTCTCTTCAGCAGCCTGCCTCCAGGTGCTGGGGATATAAGGATTGTGCTCTGGGCAGGGGGAGCCCAGAGCTGGATTTCTGAATATTGGGGCCTTCATGAGAACACAAGCCTATTGAGACACTGTCGTTTGTCTCTGACCAAAAGCCCACCTCACCCATCTGTGGCTCATTGCCTACCTTGGCAGAGGAGAAGGGATGGGGGAGTTGAGGACATGTTGTCCCACCAGGAAAGGCTCCCGCTGAGACCCCAGCCAGCCTCTGTCAGCTGCCCCAGCAGCCCCTCCTGCTCCTGGGGCTGCCTGGAGGTTTACTCCTCCAGCAGCCACTGCCTCCTTCGCCGCAATCTCCTTCTGCAGACATTCCCTACTTCTGCCTTTAATCTTTCTGGCATGACTCATAGTTTGGAATCCACTTGTGACACCTCTTATTTTCTGCTCAGGTTATAGATTATTTTTTTGCCCAAGAACTACCCATCTTTCCCATCATTTCCACAAAACGGGGGAGAGAGAGGTGAGTCTGCAGGCTGCCATCTTGGTCCAGTCTCTGCGAATTCATTTTAAATTACTGACTCTTTGCCATGAAATTGGCTCCTCCCCTAGGCAGTCTACTTCCTGGAAACCACGTGGAAAACATAGGCTCTGGGATTAACGCTGGATGACATGGGAGGAGAATGAACTCTTGTGGTTGTTTAATATGCATTCTCAGGGAAATTACTCGCATTTAACAGAATACTGGTGTTGAAAAAAAAGAGAATTAGAGCACCAGGTGATTGGCATTCATTTCTCTTCCCTTGTAGCTGCTGTAGGAGGAACCAGGGACCATTCTAGGAAACATCTGCGCCTATTTGAATAAGAGAGAGGGAAGGGTGGGGGGAGCAGTGTATTTACAGGTCAACAGCCCCTGCTATCTGATGCCTTGTGGAACTAATTCCTAATTGGGGCAGTGTTTGTCCACACTGCCAGGCCCCTAATACACAGTAATCGCTCCAGCCACAAGCTCTGGCTAGAGATCTTAATCTCCACACCATGTCCCCAACACAGCCTGCTGCCCGCCCCCCGCCCCTTCCCCATTCTTGGTTCTGTCTCTTCCAAGCTCTTTCCCTCCACCCCCCTCCCCTCTTGGTCCCGCTTACTTCTCTACTGCCATCTCCCTTTGTCTCTCTTTGAGGACTGGACTCTTTCCTTCTGCTCTTTTGTAGGATTTTGGATTGCCTTCTCCATCGTTCTGTCTCTCTTGTCCCTCTGTGTCCCTCACCAACACCCGTCACATTAAAATCCTCAAGAGCTCCCAGAGAAATCAGGCCCCAATTAATTTTAATTAAATGTGAGAATCGAATAATTCAATGTCAAAACCTCTGAAGTCACAAAGGAAATAAAATCATACTTCGGCAAATTTTAACAAATAGAAGCAGAGGGTTAAGATAAACATTTGTGGCAAATGAAGAGTGGCTTTCTTTTTCCTTGACGTCTATATTTCGCTAATTTGGCAAAAATAATGGTATCACTTTAGCCAGTGTCTTGGCTGGTAGCATTTGCAGCATATTCTGAACCAGGCCCGGGAACATGTTTGAAACATAGAGCCATACAAACAGCTGGCAGGCAGAGCGGGATCCTGGCGCAGTACTTCTCGTAAGTGCCTGTGCCCAAGGCCATGTGGGTGGCGCAGCTCCTAGAAGACTCCTGGGTAGGGAGCAGTGGTCAAGGGGCACCCAGTAGGGGGGTGCTGTAAGCAGATCCAGTCCAAGAGGGGAAGGATTAATTTCTTCTCATTCCCTTTCATGCAGTTTTCAATTCTGCCTGCAAAATGCCTGTTGACACTTGAGTCATACTGTCGACCCTGGGTCCAAAGCATTGTCACCTCCTTTGGATTATTGCTAGAAATTTCACCTCAGTCCTTCAAACCCCCAGCCTCTTTCTGGAGGTTGGTTGTTCTCACATCCTTAAGATCTCAGCTCAAATGTTTCACCCTCTCAGAAAGGCGAAACCCTTACCACTCCAACCAGAGTTTTAGTAGGTCTCTGTATGCCAGTTCCTCTCTGTAACCTTAAAATGTTGACTTTCTCCATGACACTTGTCATGAACTGTGTAATTACCTTAATTGTGTCTCTCCCTTCCCTGGAGCATGAGCTTCATGAGGGCAGAGTCTGCCTGTGATACACAGTACATCCTCAATAAACATTTGTGGAAGGAAAGAATGAATGAAATAATGAACTAAAAAATGGAAGACCTTCCTTTAGTCTTCCTCCTTCCTAAGAGTAGTGATGATGATCCTGTGGTTTTAATTTTCACCCCTCTCAAAGAGTCTCAGCAACCAAATAATGAAATCCAATCTTCTGAATTTCTCCTTTCAGGCCTTCTAAAATTATCTCCTCATCTCTCTGGCCAGTCTTGTTGATGCATTTCTCAAAACTTCCCATCCCAAACCCTCTGCTCCACTCATAGGTTCTCATGTCATTTTTAGGGCTGGCTCTCCAAGTGTATCATCACATTTTTGGACAAGAATGCCCTCTGCTTACCTACCAGAACTACAGTCATAGAAATGAACGTACAACCAACTCAACTTTTGCACCCAGCTCCCCTGGAAACTCCCTCTGAGGTTTGATCTCTGGGATTTCTTGGTGCCAGGTTGTAGGAGGGAGTTTTTCACCTGAAGCAGCTGCAGAGATGTCTGAAGAGTTAAGAAAAGGCTGGGGGCAGGGGTGAGGTGCCGGTGTGGGGAATTGGATGATGATAGAGAGTGAAGGGAGTGAGAAGGGGTGGGAAGCAGTATATGAGAAAAAAAAAGGACATAAAGGAAATTCAAAAAGTGGGAGAGACATAAGCAGATATCAAAAGCCTGAGCCTTGCAATGGGAATTGGCCAGTCAAGGAGATAAGCAAGCAAGCAACTGAGGGTTAAGAGTAAACTGAGAGCATGAAAGTTGGCAAGAGGGGCTGGGAGAGAGCCTGTGTGCCCATCAAGTGAGGTGACAAAGTAAGGCCACGGATGGGAAGGCTCCCCTCCCTCTCCTTTCTCCCACAGCCATCCCCTTTCCATTCCCTCTGCCTGTCCTTGCTCCCCCTCCTCCCACTTGCTCTCCCACACTGGAAGTGCTTCTTCTTTGCACACTGAGAACATCTTCCTTCTTTGGGGCATTCTTTTCCTCTCCTCAGAGAATCTGAAATACTGTCACTATCTCCAAATGCTGTGGGAAACTGGGCTGAAGACATCTTCGAATCTCTACAAAACTCCCTCCTACCTTCAAATGGACACAGCCTGTAGCCCGCTTCTGGGACATACCCAGGAGGCCCCCAACAAAATGCAAAATGAGCCCAAAAAGTCCAGCACTCTCAGAAGTGTTGGCTATCGCATGCTTTTTGTTTTTCCTTTTCCCGGTAGCTCACAAAGTCTTTCTGCATCGGTCCCAGCCGTGGATGCACTTACCTGTGATTTATTGATGATAATCGTAGGAAAGCCATTTGTAATCAAATGTTAAACAAAGACCTTCTCTCGCTGAGAGGGAGTGATAACGCACCATTTAGTAATTTTTGTGCAGTTGGTAATATGGAGAATGAATGATAATTCTAAGCCTTGAAAAGCTACATTGACAATGCCTGGTGTTATTCACCTAGTGAATAAAGACACCTTCCTCTCCATGTCTTGTGATAAATTTCTTTTATTAGGGCCACTTACGCGGGACTTTATCTTAATGGTGTCTCATATGGGGCAGTTGTGCTTGGGCCATTAGGTTGTTTTTCATCATGCCTTAAACACAGGGCTCAGAGAAAATAAATAGCACTAGTGATTCCATGGACGCTCCCAGGCAGCTTAGCAGTTACCAATAGCAGATGGCTTTGCCTAATCACATAGAGTCAACAGCTGAAAACCCAGAGAGAGACAAGGGACCCTACACTCCCACCAGGATGGTGAGAACCTGGCGTCACACCCCCACCCCACTATTTCACTCCTGCTTGCCCTCCTCTCTCCTCTATGTCCCCTTCCTAAGTGACTGTCTACTTGTCCTCTTTCTCTTCTCACTTCCTTGTCTCCCTTCCTAATATTAAGTTCTCTTAATTGCACGCTTTCCTGTTGTAACTCAGGCAGTATATCCCTCTTGGTGTGAGAGTAACTGGTGGTACATGCAATAACTGAGTGGTTTATTATGTTGGCCCATAAAGGTCTTTGCAACCTGCCTCGCATCCAAGAGCAATCCAGAGGACTCCGGGGAGGGAGAGTGACCACCCGCTCTCTGGGCCACCCCAGCACATACTTATGGCATCTGCAACACTGCCTCACCCATGCTTTCCTTCACTTATGGGTTCTGTGTCACCCTGCACGCGAAGGCCCACGATGGCAGGGCCCAGCGGTCACCTGGCAGAGGCAGGTGGCCTCTGAGTGCTGTTCTCCCAAGTTCTGTCCCTGGCAGGGTCACCTTCCCCAGTGTACTGGTCATAGGTCTAACTTCTCTGTACAGGAGTTGTGGACACTCCTTCAGAGGTCTAAGAATATTTCTCATGAATCCTGTCCTTGAGTCATTTCCCCTTCCCCACAGTTGTCCAGCCCCTAACCCCTTTTCAAACTCCTTACCATCCCGCCTCCAATTGTCAGAGACTCCAGAAAGGGCTCTCAGCCATTCTTTGCCCCTTGCAGTGCCTCCACCAGGTGACGGGGTGGGGAAAGCTTTAGATTCTGGGTGTAAGAGAAAGAGGCAGTGAGAGGATATCTTAGTGAGCCAGTGGCACATCTTAAAATCTGTTAAGACATTGCAACCTACTTTGGTCTGCTAAGAGAGTAACTGTCTCCCTCTCAACTTCAAGTTGAATTACAAAGAGTCCTTTTCATTGCTTTAGACCATCATGTCCACAACTGCAGGAAAGGAGAGAAGGGAATAAATAACAGATGACATTTAAGTCACATTTACCTATGTTAGGCATTTTACCACATTAACTTTGCATTTATAACCTCATTTAACCCTCATGACATCCTTAGGAATGGAAGCCCAGAGGGCTTAAGTCACTTGCCCAGAGACAGAGAACTAGCAAGCCCCAGGTAGTGATGGAAACCTAGGTAGCCTGACCCTAAAGCTCTCATTGTTTTCCTCCATGCTGTCCTGGCAATGCTTATCCTATCCAACCACACACTCTTGTGTCCCTGTAAAGGGGGCTAACAGAGGCCATCTTCCACCACCCGTGGGGAAAGAGAGATGGCATGTCTGAGTCCATGACATTGCTTCCCCCACATCTGACAGCTTACAGCCACAGGAGAGCCTCCTGGGGTCACCATGTCTTTGTACATACCTGAAGCACTGGGTGGATTTCCCAGCACCCTCAATACTGGGTGGATTTCCCAGCACCCTCAGTTGGGATCTGACTCTTATTCCTCTTCCACAGAAGATGGCCCAACCGCTGCTCAGAGATAACTATCATCTCTTTCTCAACAATCTCCATCTCCTCATGGGGGAAGTATTGGCTGGGTCCTTTGGGCTCAAATTCTACTCCCTCTGGATTTACTTTTCTAGAAGGAAACCTGCCATCCACCCAGCTCAGAATCACTGCCTACCTGATCTCAAGGAGTACCCAGTCCAATCATTGCCCTGCACTCTCTACCCAACTCACATGTGTCTATCCATGGAGAGTCAAGTTGGGGTTGTGACCACATTTGGATACTGCCTATTAATTTTGTCTTGGGTTTCAAAGGCAGGGTTCCACAGACAAGAAGATTCCCTCCCATTGGTCCCCTAAGGGAGAGAATATTGTGATAACCCCCCTATAACTTATACCCACCCCACCCCATCCAGAACATGGCTGTTTTTACAAACCAACAGGGATCCCAGTAAGGATACCCCCAGATTTCCTGGAGAAACTGCCGATTCCACAACTCTTTCTGGACTGTGGTTCCTGGTACAGAACCAATGTATCACACTGACTTTTCTCTCCTGCAGTGTTGTGTTGAACAATAGGAGTGCAAAGCCATTCTTCAGATTGTTGTTATACTTGATGACCTTTACCCCTTTTGCCCCATTTGGCAGCCTGGGCTCCTGATTAAGAAACTGAGACCATATCAGAAATCGAATTCTTATTGTTACTATGACCAAATATAGGAAAGAACATGTATCATCCCACAATCCTTATTGTTTCAGGTGCAGAATTTCAAGTCTGTTTAATAACATTCTGTTAAAGCTCTTAGTTTGTGAATCCCTGTAGGAATGATACAGGGATTCCTAAAGTGAAGTGTTGATGACCTATCATGTTCCACCACAGCCAGAGTTCCCCATCAAGTTTCCTGCTTAACAAGTGGGAAGACATACAAGGATTCCCAGGCAAAAAGGAAAACAAGAGGCAAGAAGGAGAAGAAATAAATTAAAATATGGTTGTCATATCCCTTGTTAAAACCTGAGAATGTATTATTTCTCAGGACAAATACCCAATCAAGACCGTGATCAAAATGACTCAGAGAAAAGAGGCTAATGGTATGGCTTTCCCACCTAAGTCTGATAGTTCAAAGAGAGCCACATTTAATTTGAAAATCAAGACAGAGGCAAACAGAGACAGAAAGGCAGAGAGAGCATGTCCCTTGAAGGATTGTAGATGGAGCCATTGGCATATGATATGAACTGGAACCAAATAAGTAAGAAACTACCTGTATCTATTGCCCCCTTCCTCAAAATGTACCTAAGACAAAATACCAAGAACTGTTTGAGACCAAAAACAGCCCTTGAATTTCCATATTCTATGGGAAGGAAGTGGGGTGATAAAGGGTTTCAAACCCTAAGACTATATTCTCCAATGTCCCCTTCAGATGTGACCAAGGAGGAAAATGGATCAGAAGAACCTCAGAGAGCAATGGATAGGGAGCTACTTTGAGGGAACAGAATCAGTAACACTCACATTAGTTTCCTAGGTCTGTCATAACAATATACCATGAACTAGGTGGCTTCAAACAATAAGAATTTATCATCTCACAGTTTTGGAGGCTAGAAGTCTGAAATCAAATGTCAGCAGAGTTAGGTTCCCTCTAAAATTTATAGGGAAAAATTCTTCCTTGCCTCATCTAGCTTCAGGTGGTTGTCAGAAATCCTTGGCATTCCTTGGCTTATAGCTGCATCACTCCAACTTCTGTCTCATTCTTCACATGACCTTCTTCCCTGTGTATTTGTCTCTTTTCTTCTTATAAGGGCACCAGTCATACTGAATTAGGGCCCATACTAATCCAGTATGACTCATCTTAACTTGATTATATCTGAAAAAAATCCTATTTTCACATAAGGTTACATTTGTAGATACCAGGGTTAGAACTTCAACATATCTTTTTGGGGTACACAGTTCAACCCATCACAATTCTTCACCCCCAGGATAATGATGTCATGCAATATCTACCACCAGCAGGACTTCAGAATTGCTACAGAACAGCATCTGCTGTGTCTCCCAATCTTCCCCTTTCTGAATGACAAGTTTGTGTCTTGATTATCCTATTTGTGTTCCACCATTTCTGTTCTTTATTGGGGTAGAAGAGGGGGCATATTACTTATCTTTCAGCTAATAGGTCTTAGAATCAAGATCCATGTTTTAAACCAATTGATGGAGTCTAATAATTTGTGCTTACCCTAATAAGCATCCTTATTCGAATAGCTCAGGGGTCATTACATTGAGCGTATAGAAAAGGAAATAAAATCCTAGCCTACAATTGACCCATCAAAGTTCAATATATATATAGCAGTCATAATATTAATAGTGTATATTGCTTTAATCTTTTAAAGTTAATCCATGGACAAATAACAAAAGTCTTGATTATGGTTGCAGGACAAAATGTAAATGAAATGAAAAGATGAGCTGATGGAAGGAGACAGAATTGGGGAGGAAAAATGAAAGAATGTGTAGGATTACCATTATCCTTATAGGTAGGCAATGCAGAGATGCTGTCAAATGTTGGTAGAACAATTTATGGCCATGTATATGATGACTATGACTAATATACATGATGTAAAGTTAGAATACATGAGCAGATAGTAATAATGATAAAATTATAGAATAGTTGGGGTAGAAAAGGGAGAAATTATATGTGTGATCCAAATCTTTTATTCATAGTGAAAATCCACATATTTTATCTAAAGTATATAAATCAGGAAATTGAGGTATAAACATATTAGATACAATTATGGCAAAATAAACAGAGCACTTGCCATTTTAATAAGCAACTTTTAAAACATGTTTTTAATTGAAGTGTAATAGACCTACTGCAAAGTGCACAAATCTTAAGTATGCACCTCAAGATCAAGATAAAGAAACTTTCCAGCACACCAGAAAGTTCCCTCGGATGTCCTCTCGGTCAGTACCCCAACAGTAGCCACTATTCTGAACTCCATCACTTTAGATTAGTTTCACTTGTTTTTTCAAATCATGTAAGTTGAATCATATGGTACGTATGCTTTTATTTCTGGCTTTTTTGCTCAATATTATATCAGTGAGATCAATGCACGTTGTTGTGTGTAGCTGTGGCCAAGTAGCATTCCACTGGATGGATATTCCTAAATTTATTCACATGTTTTGCTGATGGGCATTGAGGCTTTTCCCAGTTTGGGCACATTGGCCATACCCCTAGAAATGGAATTGTTGAGTTAAAAGGTAAGTGTATGTTAGATTCTGAAAAACTGTTTTCCAACATGGTTTTATCCATCCCACCATTAACATACGAGTGCTCCAGTTGCTCCACTTCCTCACCAACAGTTGACACGGTTAGTCATTTTCAATTTAGTCATTCTGGCCTGTGTACCAGTATCTCATTGTGGTTCAAACTGACATTCCTCTGAAGACTAAAGAGGTTGAGCAATTTTTTAAAATAATATCGGCCATTGGAGTGTCTGTTCAAGTCCTTGCCCATTTTGGGGGATTGAATCATGTCCCCCCATAAAGACACGTTCAGATCTTAATCTGTGGTCCTGTGGCTATGAACCCATTATTTGTAAATAGGACCTTTGAAGATGCTATTATTAGTTAATGTGTGGATTCATTCATGAATAGGATCTTCAGAGATCCTATTGAGATGAGGTCAAACTGAATCAGGGTGGGCCCTAATCCAAATGATTAGAGTCCTTATAAAACAGAGGAAATTTGGTCATAGTCAGAGTCAGTAGAAGCCAGAATCAGAAGCCAAAAGTCAGCAGAAATGAGAGCAGTACACACAAGGAGAGGCAGATTGCCATGTGACGGGAGGCAGGGATGCAAGCCAGGAAACCCCAGGGATTATAGCAAGTCAGCATTAGAATAATGCAGACTCTGGGAGAAAACATGGCCTGTCAAGACCTTCATTTTGAACTTTTAGTCTCCAAAACTGTGAGCCAACAAATTCCTATGGCTTAAGACAACCAGAGTGTGGTATTTGTCATAGCAACCTTGGCAAACTAAGACACTCATTTAAAAAAAAAAAAACAACTTGTGTGAGGCCTGCAACTAGGTGTATGGACTTTAAGGACAGTATGTTGATTTAAATGACAGGAACAAAAAGACAAATATTATCATGCCTCAATCATATGGAATAAGTATAATATAAAAATTCAGTGAACTGAAGTTGAGAGCATGGGTTATCAAGTTGAGGCCTATTGCAAAGGGTCCTAGATTGTAAGTTTACAGCAGTA
>PVIY010051067.1:0-15868 GCA_004026745.1 Myrmecophaga tridactyla
GTATAATCTTTTTTTCTCTATTATCGTTTTATTTCTTTTTCTGATGTCTTTTTATTTCTTTTTCTAAATCGATGCAAATGTTCTAAGAAATGATGAATATGCAACTATGTGATAATATTAAGAATTACTGATTGTATATGTAGAATGGAATGATATCTTAATGTCCTTTTGTTAAGTTTTTTAATTAATAAAAAAAAAAAATCTGTATATTCTGCCCATCACCAAAAGAGAGCTCTAGTAGTTACATGGTCAACTTTGTTATCTCTAGAATGTTGTTGCATTTAGGCTTTTTCTTTTTTTTTTGGCATGGGCAGGCACTGGGAATTGAACCCGGGTCTCTGGCATGGCAGGTGAGAATTCTGCCACTGAGCCACCATGGCCCACCCATTTAGGCTTATTTTTGAAGCATTAAGATTTTACAGCTATGTTCAGAGTACAAATTTCATCAATGAGTATAAAATCAGTGTGAGTGTCAACAGCGCTAGTAAAAAGAGACCACAGTGAGGAAAAACAAATTAGAAATATATATTTTGGAAATCGGCAAGAAAAATGTTAAATGTTGCTGCGTATTGTTCCTATAAACTGAGGAAGAAATGATCTAACAAATGACATAAGCAGAGAACAGGATGTCAAGCTCAACAAGTTTTCAGGCAAAAGCTTTAAAACTACTGATAAAGGAATGAAATTGGTCTAACCTCTTATAAAGATGAAGTTTTTTTATCCTCATAAAGTATGGCAGTAGCCCTCACCTAAATTTTCCCTGGTTCAATTCCCTAAAATGACATGCCAAAGGTATTTAGATATTACTTGCACTTTTAGTTGTCTTCCTAAAAATGGAGGCTTTATTCTTTTAAAATGTTGTCTCCCAGACCTAGTGTTCTGCCTCAGGGATGGATTCTGTTGTCAGCTTGGTCTCCTAAAAATCTCCTTCTCAATATTTCTCCATCACAGAGGAGAAGCTGGGAGCTACGTTTCCCAGAATTCCCTTCTCCACATGGTTCAAGTTATGATCTGCCCTTGAGAGACACTTATAAGAAATCTGGAAAGTGAAAGACAAGGTTAAACCATTTATCTCTGGAGTCAGTTGTGAACAGATATACAGGCTGGTATCAGAGGTCGTATTTGAAGTAAGCTTCAAGTCAACTTTTTAAGAGCCAACTGCTTAGGTGCTGCAGGCTAGGATTGCTGTTAACTGATTTTATAACCTTTGCTCCCCTAGAACTTTCAGCAGTTGCGTAATTCTTAACTTCTTCTCATTTTAAGCTGTATATTTGAAATACATATATACATAGAGTGGCCTTTTTTTTTCTTTTCTACTTGATGGATCCCTAACTGCAAATCAAACTTCTCCTTCAGAAAAAATGCAGTTGCTAACCACGGCACTGATGGTTTTATAATTTCAACAGTGGAAAATCAAGCCAACCAGCAAAATCTGCAGCCAAATGCAATTCTATCCACATTGGTTCAGATTCTGTTCCTGAGCTGAATCTTGGTTGGGGCCAGAAATAAGCATTTTAGTCAGCCCCCAAGATGTTCTGATGCAAGTTGCCTAATATTACAGTTTCAGAAAAAACAGTGTAAGCTTCGGGCTCTATTAAAATTCACCTCTTTCCACAACACTTTATACTTTTTCTTTCATTTATTCCTCAGTGTGAATGAAGTAAGGAAAGGATCATCAAACAGGGACAAGAGACTGTGAAGAGAGGGCATGTGTGTCCTGGGACTAAGGTGGAGAGATAACCCAAAAAAAGAACTCAGAATTCCAAACATAGACTGGGTTTTTTATAGTTTCTTCTGTGGTAAATTAAGAGTAAAATAAATTGGAAAACAAGGAGCAAGAAAAAAAATGGACAACAGCATATTTTTCTTGGGATTTTCTGAAAGTCTTGAACTAGGCTTGAGAAAGAAATTGATGTCTAATGCTTAATGGGCATGTCTGGGTCCATTGGTTCACAGGGGCCAGCTTGTGGGTTGGCTCAGGCCCGACTGGCCTTGGATGGTCTCAGATCAGGTGGCTTACTTCCGGTGTCTATTCTACAAGGTCTCTCATCCTCCACCGAAGGCCCAGGGTGTATTTTCTTGGCAGAGGCAGGTATCCAAGAGAGAGTGAAAGCATGAAAGTCCCTCTGAGGAATATGCCCAGAACTAGCACACCATCACTTCCACCCTATGTTTTTGGCCAAATCAAGTCACAAAATTCTCTGACGTTTCAGATTTAAGGGTAAGGAAACAGGATCTAACTCTTGTTGGGAAGGGCTGCAAAAACACAGTGCCACAGGGATGGATACAGGGAAGAAGTAGAGGGGCCATTTTTGCAATCAATATATGCAGTCCAGATGGGGTCACAATCTGCCTGGAGAAACAATGCCCTGTCCCTGCTACTGCCCTTCATTGCACTTTGTGTTAGCTTTCATTGCCAGTAATCCTGAAAAATAGTTTTTGCCATATGTGTGATAACAATTCAATAAAATGATTTTCCTGTTCAGATAATAAAGAAATGAGAGGGAACTACATAACAACACCCCATTTCCTCTATAATATCAAGGGAAAGAAAAAAAAATTACACTTTACACACTGGTTTCAGTGTCATGCTAACAATAGCCACAGGTACTATTCTCTGCCAATAATTCATGGCGAGATTCTTGGTAACTGCCGTGTGGCTGAAGGATAAGTAGAGCATTTTTTCCCCTGAGTCTCAACTTAAAAGGAAGGACAAACCTTATTATCCTACATAAAATAAAAGGTAAATAATGAAGGGAGAAAAGGGAAAGAGACAGTAGGAGTGAAAGCCTTCCAATGGTAATGGAAAGAAAACTTCCGATTCGCACAAGATTGCGGTTTCTCATGTAAATGGATTATGGCTTTGAACATCTTTTGCAGGCCCTTTATCTTGAACCCCCAGAAAGCAGGTCAATACTTTTTTCTTGAAAGGGACTGAGAAAAAGGTAAGTGGTAAAGGTAGCTGAGCAACGCCAAGTCCGGATTAAAGCCATGATTCTCAACTACTGGATGATAGTTGGACCCCTAACTATATTAAATTTCATAAACAAGCTTAGTAAAACATTACTGTCTTCAAAAATATCAAAGATGTTTTCAGAGGTTCTGATTTATTTAACAAAGCAAAAAGCCAATAAGCCATGATAGCACGTAATTCTCTCAGCTTTCGCTGTTTTCACAGTACAAGTTCAGTGCATATTTTCTCTAAGGAATTTTATGCAGTGAAATTCCCTCTCCTGAACTTCAGCATTGATACAGCAATGGAATGAATGCTAAACCAGGTCTAATTTTTTTTAAAAAACAACATAATGTTGAAAATTAGGTTGTGTGTATCCAATGTCTGTAGCAGCAGGTCATTTAAAACGATTACTCCTGGCTACTTTTAATTGCAAAATTTTCCACTTACGAATTCTTTCATTTTGCCTTTATTACACCCTCTTATGTGCAGTAGTGTTGACTTGTTCCTCTAACTTGGTAAATAAAGCAAATGAAGGAAGAATACCATGCAATGAACTCTCATCTCTGGTTCTCCTTTTGCACCACTTCCTCCTTCTGTTACTGCATCTGGCTCTGACCCAAAGTTCTGAGTCTACTCAGCCTACTCTTCTTGCTTTCCACAAGATCTAAGATTAAGAATAAGAATAAAATGGCTCCACACAAAGTGGCATGAAATTGGTAAGGCTTAATGAATGACATACGGACTTACGGTTGACCTGCTAAGAATGCAGAAAGCCTTAATATAAATGAACAGCCAAATTAGTATCTTTCAGAAAGATCTGGTTAGGATATTAGCTAACTTCAAATGAAGCTATTTAAAAAAATAGATGGTATGATGGGAAAATTATGTGGGGGAAGTATCAATTATGTATGGATCGTTTTATTTCCAAACTCGATTGGAATATAGCAAGTGCTTCTTTATTTAGGTTTTTTTTTTTTTAATTTGCATATGGGCAGGAGGCACCAGGGATCGAACTCCAGGCCTCCAGCATGGCAGGTCGGAGCTCTGCCTGCTGAGCCATGGCAGCCGCCCGCAAGTGCTTCTTTATAAAGGATGAATTTAGTTAAGACATAGTTTTTGGAACATTGATCTGGATTATATATTTCTAAGGGGTGAACAAATTATTCAATCCATTCTTCTTAAATGGTGGTAATGCCTTAATATTTGGAGACTCCCAGGTAAACGATGAATTATTATGGATGTCCCATAAACAAAACTAGGAAGATGTTAGTCAGCCACAAGTAAATAGATTGCAGATCAATATAAGATAGAACTTTCTAGTTACCTGGACACCTTAGTATAGACTGATCTTCTGAAATGGTGAGGTCCTCTGCTCTGCAAGCATCTGAAGCAGAAGTAGTCTGTACTTCTGTCAGTGATTCTGATGAGATGATTCCTGCTGGGATGATAAATGTGGGACTAGAGCTACTGGATCTTCCAACTTCAAAGCCGAAGATTTTACGGCATGGCAATATGTAAAAACATACAATCTATATTTATAAAACATTTCCTAACTATAGAAACTATTTCTCAAGGCAGAACAAGGGACAACAACTTTTTTTTGAGTTATGACATTCTGTTTTATATTCAAATATGGCCTCCTTTCTTCTTCCTCCAAACTTTGACTCATGCTAAAGTGTTAAAAAGTTGACTATTGAAGATGTATCTTTACATATAGATTTAGGTTACTCTTTAGAAACTGCTGACTTCACAAAAATAAAAGTAAAAATAAAAACCGTAACTCCTGAAATACTAGCCTCTATCGTTCAGAATACTGCCTTGATACGGTTGGGGAAAAATTTCAAGTGTATATTATTCTGAAAAGGACCTAGTAAGCTCAAAATACAAAAGACTATAACTCTAGTGGGTAATAAAATTCTTCCAAATCTTGACATGCATTTACAGCCTTATTCACAGTTTTCCTTTTCCATTTTATATAACATAACACATGAATGAAGCTCTTATAAATTCTACTTTTTTGGCTTCTCTCTCATTTTGTATTCTTTTATACACTTCTTTCCCCCACCTCCATGCCCTTAGTTCCTTATTTACCAATTGCACAGCAATACAAATGTTCGCCAAGAGATTTGAGTTCAAGCACTATGTCTTACTAAATGCATTTAGTATTTTACCTAAATACTGATAAGTGTTCAGTATGGGATAAAAACATCAGACAGAAGTTGGCTTCTGCAAGGTGGAAGTGCCTTGACTGGAAGATTAGTTTAGTCAGAATATGCAAATCTAAATAGAGGGTCCAAGTCTCATAGATCAATCTCTGGCAAGGCTATTGTATATGCTTCTAATGTGGCTGTCTATTCACAGTGTCAAATGCAGCAGTGCCCTAAATCCCTGCAAACAGGCTAGAACCTGTAGAGTGTCCAAAAGATCAAAATATATTTCATGAGGACTTTTTGCTTGCTTATTTGTTCTTGTTTTTAACAAAAAATATACCAAATCTACAAGGAATCTTTAACAAAAAAATCTATAACAAATGTAATCAGCCCATTTTGTGGATCTTTAGATGCAATTTTCTCTAGACTTTTTGCCACTTTGCTGATACACTATATTAAATCTGATTGACTATAGGGCCCTTTATAGGGTAAGCCTAAAGTTCATTTATTACCGAAAGAACCAGCAGAGCCTACTAATAAACAGATTCAAATAGCTAAATTATCTTTGACTAAATTGCTCCCCCCTTGCTGCCACAAATCATTGGTTCATCCTAAAATTAGCCTCTCTGTCTCCAAAACAAGTCCTCTGGAATCAGAATGATTTATTTCCAATATTGGGGTCTTAAATATGGACAGTATGGTTTATAAACCCATGTTGAAAATGAAGCACAGCATACCTAGTTACCTCTGAGCTCCATTAGGGAAGTTTGTCACCATCCTAGTTGGGCTTAAGCCATGACTTAGATAGGCCCCATGTGTAGATTTAAGAGCTGCCCCCTCTTCTCAAGTCTGCCAGTATTCACTGATATGTAGACTGATGAACTAGCGAAAACAAAAGCAAAAGCAGGATCTTCCCAAACTACAGAGGAACTTGGAGGGGTTGTGGCAAATAGAGTTATGTTTGGCAGACCAGTCAGACAGGTCCTTAAAAAAGAATTTGTCTCAGGGAGAAATAATCAGTGCAAGGAACTATATTCAGCATCATGTCCTCCTGACTGGTGAGCAGTGATGTTCTGTGGAGTGTGAGAGTTAAATACAAAAGCTCCCGCCATGCAGTCTTTGGTTTGTGTGGATCTACCGGCCTTACTTCGAGGGGTCTGTTGTCTTGAACATTTTAAGTATTGTTGGTGACATGAACATCCCAAAGATTAAAGGCATTTTCTCATTCTCTCAGCAATATATACTTTCTGAATTTTCTATGACCCTTAGAACAAAGAGGTAACCCCTAAAATGAAAGACACTGAAATTCCTGCCAAGCTATCATCATATCTACCCTGATGTAATTTGACTTTAAAAAATAAAGAAGTGTGCCATTTATTTCATAATAATGTGAGAAGGAAGGTTCATGCCTATCATGTTTATAATATTCTAAGGTCAAAAAATCCTACTGTGAAGCTCCTATAACCATATACCATGGAGGAAGTGAGAATTAATCTCTTGATTTTGCATTGAAGTATCCTGAGTTTCGAATAAGTAACGGTGGCAGTTGGTTTAGAGAAGTCAGTAGACAACGGCGATGAGGCCGAATCCAATGCGCCATCTGCTTTTGTACATAAAGTTTTATTGGAACACAACCTTGCTTATTTAGTTATAGAATGTCTATGGATGCTTTGGTGCTACAATGGCAGAGCTGAGTAGTTGTGAAAGAGACAGTTACAAAGCTTAAAATATTAACTATCAGACTCTTTACAGAAAAGGTTTACCAATTTCTGGTCTAGAAGGTATATGATTCTGGTCTAGAAGGTATATGATTCAAACTACTGGGAACAGAATGTCAACATGGAGCAGCATGCCCCAGAACTGGCTGAGCCAGCGGCTTGAAGAGCTTAGCTTGGCAAGCAGCAATTTTGCATTAACAGCAGCCAATCTTCTAGTCATTTCTCACCCTTGATCTGGGTTTCTGCCTATATGTTCACACATAGGCTGGCTTCCTGTTGGGTTGGGACAATGGTAGTTCTGGGGGGAAATCAGAGGGAGAGAAAGAAGACAACTACATTGTCTCCACCTCTTCTCTGCTTCTAGCAGCTTCTTGGGCAGTGGCCGTATCTCTTCCTTGAATTCAGCTCCTGACACAAATCTTCTGCGGCTCCAGCTTCCCCTTCATAACCCTGACTCCTGGGCTCTTATCATACCATCTCCTTTTGTCTTTCCACCTCATTCAGCTTCTCAGCTCTTATGTCACTTAGGCAACTTCTTCCCTGCATTAAATTCTCTTTGTTATAAATAATTGAAGGAACTTCCACTTTTCTGATAGACAAATGTCAGTGGTATCTCAAATGAGAGGGAGCAAAGCAACTTCACTTAAGTAGCTCTGTTGCAGTGCTGTCAGGAAGCTAGCAGTTTCAGGCATCCAGCTTAGCTATGAGGAATAGTGAGCAACAATTAGGCTTAGTCTTAGATGTGTTTAAGTCACATCTTGAAGATTTTCAGATACATTTGTAAAATTGTAAATTCCAGTATGAGCAGGTGAGAGTTTGGTGTTAGTGAGACTCAGGCACAAGTGTTAATGTGACTTCAGTTATTCTCATGGACTGGTGAAGGCTGGAACATTCAGGTTACAAAAATGGTTGTATTTTGAAATGTAGCACTATTGATCTCTCATGATGGGTAATGTGATTCAACATTCTCCTTAAAAACTAATTGACAAACTAAGTATTTCTTCTATGGGAAACAAATGGGGGAAATTGAAGAGATTTCAATCGGATGATGCTTTTATTACTGTTGTTAAAGGTACACATAAACTCATGGACTTAAATATCCATTTCCAGCTCTACTCTGGTGAAGTCTGTGGGAGTTGTAGAGGCCACTATAATTTAAACTCAGTTTGATGGAAAGAGTCAGCCCGAGTTGAATGCATCAATAGCTAATGCAGTTTGGACATTTTAATTATGTACTTGTCTGAATACTTGACATACTTCTGGTGACTTCAAAGCAATGTAGCTGTCTCTGGCACTAAAATTTGCATAGTGTTTAATAATCATTTTTATTGGTGCTTCTTCACTTAATATCAGTAGACAAAAAAATGAGATATGAAGAGGTTAAGTAACTTGACCAAGGCTAGACTGAAATGACAAGGTAAAATTGAAAACTGAAACAATTAGCTAAATGGTTCAAGTAAGATTAAAAACATCTTTTATTTTAGGGGGTAGCTGGGGAAGGAGGGCAATTACTATGCTAAGTACCTGATAATCACCTAAACAGTCGGCTCTAAGATTACAATTTATGGTCCCCAAGTTCAGTGTCAAAATACTTAGTGTATTGCTTAATGCTATCTTTTTATTAAAATTATGAACACTTGCATTGTATTTAAAAATTGCCGCCTGATTTATGAAGTGTTACATATTTATATCGCCACCGCCTGGACAGTTCTGTAATGAAGACAGGCGCGTGGCCTAGGTTGGAGAGGGTGAGAACAGTTTCCTCCTGGAGACATACATGCATCCCTCTATGGACACGTCTTCTCTCTCAGATGCCTCACCTCTAAGACTGAACCTGAGAATTTAGCTCTGAGTATAAACTCCTAGAGAAAGGAATTCAGAATCATGGTATTAACAGGCATACCCTGCCCCTGCAAGGAGAAACAGATGCATGAGGGTCCCAGTGGCCAGGAAAACAGGAACATATGTTAAAGTCATCAATGGCTGTGTTGCTTCTGTTTAGCAGCAAGGTATAATGGCACAACTGATTTGCTTTCTCCTCATGATGAGGTGTTAACAAGGAGAGTAATTATGACAGAAAAGATGCAGACTGGCAGTATTCTTTAATTAGAAGTAAAGGGCAAATCAAATGCATAGTGCATTTCTTTTACTAAAAGTAACAAAGTTTATAGAAAAGCTATTCCATATGCCCATGATTGTATGTATATATAATGGGACTCTTTATATATCTATCTATAATCTGGGACTCTGTTTTTGTATGTCCTTTGCCGTTATTCCACAATCACTTTAGAATACAAACATCTTTAAATAAATACTTAAACAAGTGAAGTATATTGGCCTGTTCTCCCATTTCTTCAGGTTTATTTTTGTAGGAGATATTTTTGAAATGTAATATTCCCCTCATGTTGTCCAAGGTACTAAGAGTTCATGCATTTTCCTTTAGAGGCAAGCATCTCTAAAAGAAACAGACTTCTTTCTGTTGAATCAGCCTCTCTATATCTATACAACTCCTTAAGGTTTCTGACAAAAATGGTTTGTAGGAAAAATAACTGAAGAAATCCTCTACATTATTTAGTCTTTCCTAGCAATTATGAGAGGCAAGAGAGTCAAATCCTCAAAATTCACTTTGTAATTATAAGAATTTTCTCGTTATTAAATAAATTTTGTCTTAAAAATAAAACAGAATGACCACAAGATATTGTGCTCTATCAAACTATCATTTCACATAAATATGTTTTCCTCCTACATTTTCCCCTCCTTTTCTAGTTATTAGTTAATTGGTTAAGCAAATTAAGTATACAATCAAGAAGTACCTAGTGATTTCAATTTCTATAAAATATTGATAATTTTAAATTAGATTAGATACCAAACAAAAATTTCACACCTAGTATTTTTCTTCTTTGAGTTAGCATGAAATAATATGTAAATAATAATAAAAATAGTATGCACCTTCATTTGGAATTTCTGGTTAGTTGAATGACTTTTGAAAACTCTTTAATCTTTTTATAGGCTCTAAATGAGTTACGTTGTCAATTTTGGTCTCATTCATAAAGACTTACTTATATCTTAGAAAATCTAACGTTCGCTATTCAGAGTGATAGTAGCTTGGGAATAATGTACCAAAAAATAAAAATAAAAAAAAAGAATGTGTAGTTTGACAAAGAACTCCACAGGATGGGGAACATTTAAAAGAACTTTCGAATACATAAAAATCCATACATTAATATGTAACGTGTTATGGATATTACAAATATGTATTTGACATAACTTTGTTCAGTGTCTGATATTACTATTTATAATTCTAGTAAGTTATACTCTAGTGATTTGATTCTTTTTTTCCTTTTTATCTTTTTTTATTTCCTTAGTTTTCTATGGTTATGATTATGATCTTTTTTACAGCCTCTAATCTTTTAGCCAATTTGCTGTGTATTCTCTCAAAACGTTCAAATGTATCAGGTATTCCACTAAGTGCATTTTCCTGAAGAGTCTCTTCTCAGAGGCTTCTGACTGTCTGAAGGTGTCTGCTGTGCACTTCGTATCCTGAAGTTTCCCTTCACCATCGGCCTGGGTTTGGATCTCCTGTTTTCTGTATCCCCTGACTTCTTCTTTCTTGGATTATTCCCTTATATGGTGAAAAAGAATGCAAGGGAGGTAAATTTTTGAGTCATTGCCAGTCTGAAAATATTTGAATCGCGTTCTCATGTTGAGCGATAGCTTGGCTCTGTGTATAATTCATGTTTGGAACTAATTTTCCTTGAGAGCATTGAAAGCATTCCACTGCTGCCTTCTGGCATCCACTGTACCTGTTGAGGGGTCCAAAGAAATTCTGATTTCTGATCTTTTGCATATGACTTTTATATTTTCTCTTTATGAGCTTGTATGAACTTTTCTGTTTTAAATGTTCTGAATATATCTGATGATGGGCTTTTTTGCATGACTATTTTAACATATTGGGTAGATACTCATTAAGGTCTTTCAATCTGGAAACTTCCTTCTCTTTCGGGGAATTATCATGAATTACTTCATTGATCTTTTTTTTTTTTTCATGGGCAGGTTCTAGGAATCAAACCCAGGTCTCCAGTGTGGCAGGTGAGAATTCTGCCACTGAGCCACTGTTGCCTGCCCAACTTCATTGATTTTTGTTCTCCTCTTTTACCTTTTCTAGAATCCTTATATTTTGCTATTGGTCTTCCTGGAATGAAACTCTAATTTTCTTAGATTTCCTTTCTTTTTCCTATCTTTATCTTTTTTCTCTATTTCAAGGTGATTTCTTTAACTTTATCTCCCAAACATATCTTTTGTTCTCCAAATATTATTGTGTTATCCTGTTCTTATTCTGTGGTTACTAAATCTCTCAGCACTCTGAGAATAATAATAGCAATAGTTATTTTTAATATTTTGTTTTCTTAAATAGTCTTCATTTTCTCCAAGTTGCTTTAGTTTTTTTTTGTGTTTTTTATTGTCTTTATTTTTAATGTTAGAGAATCTCCTCAAATATACAGTAATCATTGGTTGCCTGCTGATATTTAATAGTGAGACACCAACAATTGGTTAGAAGGTCATGACTGGGGCTTGAAGACGTATGCTTTGCTGTAGGAATCCCTGGTTGAGCCTTTCAGTTGAGGAATTTTGAAGCCCAAACATGGGCTGGTAAGATTTTCCCCTGAAAGAATCTTCAAATCTCTGACTTAGAGGAAAGAGTCTGGTTTCCTGTGTTTCTTGGAGTTAAGGGAGGGGAATATAAGCATCAGTATACATGCATTCATTTAATCCCTGGTTTTCCTTTGCACCCAGCTATGTCAGAGTTTCCCAAGCAAGGCTGTTTCACTCTTTTCAAAGAATAATCCTCCAGTCCTTTATCTGAGGAATTGGAGTAAAAGTGGGACAACTGTTCTACTGTGTGGAATAATGAAGAGGATTTACTTCCTAAGCTGATTTTTATTTAAATGCATCTCTCTTGTCTTAGTTTTTCTGAACTGATATTACAAATACCACAGAAAGCGTTGGCTTAAACAACAGGAATTTATTGCTGTTCAACTCAGCTCAAGCCCAGGACCAAAGAACACACCAGGCAAAAAGCTCCCCGTGAGTTTAATTTGGAACTTACTAACAGGTAATGGCTCTTTGCCAATGGCGACCAGTTGGGAGATGGAAATGGAAGTCAGTGATCTGCAAAGAACAGGAGGAAAGGGAGTGCTGTATGGAACAGACCTCAGGAGATGTGACCACGAAGAAGTCTTACCTGGGTCTTGGCAAAGTTGATTACCAATATTGATTAGACTCAGTGACCTTCAAGGTGTGTGTTCAGGTCACAGGGCACTGTATGCCCAAAGCTCTACCCTTTCCCTAAGGGGAGAGGGTCCTGTCCCCTGGGCTGCCACAACTGTCTCAGGATTTCCCAGGCTAGAAGGTTTGCTTCCTCCTGGAGTGGCTAGTGTTCTGGGTAGGCCGTGGAAATCCTTGGAGTTCTCTGTCTTTCTCTGTCACATGGCAATGCCCTCACCTTTTACTCCTGGGTTCCTGCTGACGTCCTGCTTCCAAGTCCTCCCTGTGGCTTTCTCTAAAAGGTTTTTGTTAGGCATGGGGTCATTAAAGGATTCCATCTGAGACAGCAAGTTAAAGCTTAATAGTTTATTGCTAGGGGGAAATAGAACAGCAAAGGTAGAGCAGCAGGTAGGTGGGAGCCAGCGAAACCCGCTAGCGAAGGGAAAGGAAAAATGGCTCCAATTTTCTTTCTGACAGCTTGTGGTCTTAAAGGAGAAATGGTGCCAAGCAGGGTGGGGCTGTCGTGTGGCCACAGGCGTCATCGGGAGAGATCAGGCTGGTGCAGATTGTGACTTCACACTCACGGTGATCTGGTCCGGCCTCTGGCGGGTGGGGTGTTGGCACGTTTGTGCCACAATCTTGCTGTCACATCAGGTCCTGTCAGAAGAGCTGCTGAGGGAGAGAAACTGAAGGGGCCCCCATGTCACAGAATCCATTTCGTATGTTAAGTTTTATTTTCTGATACCTGACAGTTTTCGTTATTGGCATTAAGACCCATCCTGGATCAGCTGGCCACACCTCTGCTGAAAATAACGGTTTCAAAACATCCTATTTACAATGAATTTACACTCTCAGGAATCGGATTAAGATTACGAACATGTTTTTTAATAGGGAACATAATTTAGCCATCCACATCCCTCATTTCCACTTTTAGAAGTACCTAATGTGTTAATTTTCCCATCAAGACATTAGGTCTGTGTCCTCTCCCCTTGAATCTAAGGGAGTTTGAGTAGTTCTTTTTTTGTTTTTATTTTATTACTCATCTGCCCATATACCGGATACAGGGAGTGTCAGTCACAAGGCTGCTGCAATCACATGATCACACCATAAAAGCTCTATAGTTATACAATCATCATCAAGAATCAAGGCTACTGGATTATAATTCAACAGTTTCAGGCCTTTCCTTCTAGCTGTTCTAATATGCTAGAAACTAAAAAGGAATATCTGTATCATCTATAAAATGCTTAAGAATAACCTCTAGAATGACTTCTCAACTCTATTTGAAATCTTTTAGCCACTGAAACTTTATTTTGTTTCATTTCTTTGTCCCCTTTTGGTCAAGAAAGCTTTCTCAATCCCATGGTGGCTGGCCAGGCTCATCCCTCAGATTATGTCCCATTTAGGGGACAAGTTTATTTGCAGAGTCAGCTTAGAGAGAGACGCCACATCTAAGCAACTAAAGAGGTTCTCTGGGGGTGACTCAGGCATAATTATAAGTAGATTTCGTTTCTCCTTTGTAGAAATAAGTTTCATAAGAGCAAGCCCCAAGATCAAGGGACTTAGGACTGATTCTACCAATAGAACATGACAGATCAGTTGCATTGTGATTTCAAAGATCATAAAGGACCATGCATATAAGGCCATGCAGCTTCCATGTTTTCTGGCTGGGAATTCTGACTCTTGGAGTCTCAAGCCACCATAGAAAAAGTCTGGATAACTTGAGACCATTCAAGAGGTCACATGTAGGCACTCCTGGCATAAATCCAAGTAATCATGTTCTTTGTCTAAGCCAGCCCAGTCACCAGGGTGTTAGTGAAGAAACCATCTCAAAATTGGAGTCTCCAGTCCTGTTTGGTCCAGTCCCTAGCCTGTCAAGTCATTCTCACACAGGCCCCAGGCATTATGGTACAGAAAATAGCCATCCACACTGTGCACTTTCTGTATTTCTGATCTACAGAATCCATGAACATAATAAAATGCTTATTCCTTTACATTACTAAGTTTTGGGGTGGTTATGCAGCAGTCAATAACCTGGATACTTGATATTGTGGATTTATGACCTATTGAGGATTCTGGCTAAATCTGGCTGGTTTTGGGATTTCTTCACCACTGACTTAGGATTCCATTTTCTCAAGTCTGTTAAATCCTTCACCATTAGTAAAATTATGGTTACTGTAGTCTCTTTACCTGTGCTCCCAGTCTTTGTGGATAGAGGTCTTTAAAATTAAACTTTTTGCTCTCACTTTAGAAGGGTCTCTAGAGATGCGTAATGGGAACATACTTTCCAGTTGCCATCTTTATTGAAAGTCTACCATTATTTTAATTTAAAAATTCATTTTCTTACTAAAACATATTTCATTTAATTGAGCTTCACATATAATGAGAGACAATGAGGTTTAGTCACTTTGCTACTAGACTTCTAATGGGTTTAAGTGCATTTAGTGCCAAAGAGAATTTTCCAGCTATCCTATTAGGTATTGATGCTGGCAACCCTGATATACTAACTCAAGAGTTTTTCTCATTTGAACTATATTTGATGATATTTTATTTCTTGCAGAACTATTTTAATTTCTAAATAACCCACTGAAATGTGTTATGTATTACAATGTCATTGAGGTGTGTGCCTCCTTAGCCAAACTTTCTCTATAAAAATTTAAAACACTTGAACCTAAAATTGCAACTTTTGTGAAAGGCTATGTTGAAAGGAGTGCATAGAGAAAACTGCCTTCTCAGGGACTTGCCTGAAAGCCTGTCCTCTCAGGTAAAATCTGAACATGTCAGCCTGGTAACCAACCCTTCCATCAGCTAAACCCAGAAAGAAGATTCAACTATAAATTTCACTTCTTGCTACTCAGACTGTCTTTTAAATAACATCTAATTTAAGAAATTCTCTTGATCATTTTCTGAAACTAGCTCAAGATTTATTTCTTCCAGGAGGTCTTATATGGTGGAATAAAAAGAGAACTGTATTTGTCTCAGAAGAGGTAGGTCCAGGTGCCAGCTCCATCTTTAAAGTCTTGGTTCATTTCCTCTGAGTTTTGGAGTCGTTTCTTGCCATCTCTGAAATTCATGTGTTCTCATTTCTCATCTATAATTGGAAATAATAATCCTGCCCTTACTGTTTTTATTAAGATTGGAAACATTACAGATATTTTTAAAATGTGTATATAAATGCAATGTGTTATTTAAAATGCAACGTGTTATTTAAAGTTTTATGCCAAATTTGAGCTCACTTACAGCAAATGTCTACATCATTATGCAGTGAATGTTTATACCTGTTTCTATTTTTTATTGTCACCCATGCTTTTTATTTTTGCCTCAAAAAATTAATATGAACATATTTTATATATCTTGGAAAGATTCTGATTAATGACGGATATGTTTTAAATATATTTAATTAATTGATTAGTTAATTAATTAAAAGAAATTTTACCCTACATACTTTTAAATACTATTAGTATTCATATTTCTGAACCCTATTACACTAGGTCATATTTGAGTGAATACATATATTTCAATGGAGAAGTGTGTATTGGCATGTATTTAGCATATGGTTTTAGAATTATTCTATAAATGCATCATATTCACATAAGTGGCATATTTTTGTTATGGTTAATTTCCTGTGTTGGTATGGCTAGATTATAGTGTTTAGTTGTTTGGTCAAATAAGGACAAGTTTGATTGTACTGTGGGGTGATTTTGTAGATGGATTAGTATTTATAGTCTGTAGATAGCTGATTCCATCTACAATCAGCAAAGGAGAATGCTCTCAGCAATGAG